>PVLD010019410.1:0-36489 GCA_004027595.1 Dinomys branickii
TTAAGTGAAAGGAATGGCTAATATTTAATTGTTTGATCAATCTTACATGTCTATTTTGTTTTGCTGAGTAACTAATTTGAAGATAACAATATGTAATACAGAAACCATTGTTAATCGCCTATCACCTCCTCTGAAATTCTGTATTGCTTTTATTGTTTTCATGTAGTTTCATTTATGTCTGTGTATTTGTTAATAGGTCTTGGTTCTTTTATCTGCAAAATAAAATTTTAAAAATAATTTTTTAAAGACTTGGTACATGCTACTCCATCACAATATAATAGCTCAGCATGGCAAAAACAAACAAAAAAAACCGACAAAAATAAACCATGTTAGCACTAGAAGAGTTTTAATGGTCTATTGCTGGCTGAATGCCAAAGTCACCTGGGAAGGAAATTATTTAAAAAAAAACCCAAATACAATCAAACAACAATTTTAAGCCCTGGGGCTCTCAATAATACAGAAGCCCTCCAAGATCTGACCGGTCTCTATGGATTACACATGTAACAGGTACACCCTGGGGTGTTCCTTTACCTGCCTCAGTCTGGGTAAACAATATAGCCCAGAAAACCAATGGGTCTTTTGAAGCAGCAGGTTTGGAAACGATTTAACCAGCTGTCATCCAGAGTGACAGGTGTCCTCAATCCCCGTCCTTCTTGAGAGGGATTTGTGGCAAAAGAGAAAAAAAAACCCTGCCATCGAAGTGCCCTGGCACTGGGATGTATTAGTTTGGGACACATTCATGGCCAGGGGAACCAGCAGATGCAGCCTTTTTGGATAGCACCTCTTTGTTGGTGAGGAGGAAGATTAAATGTCCTATGGCTAAATCCCCATGTGTGATGCTCCACCTTGAACTACTAAGTCTCTTTGGGGCACATTCAAATCCCACCATTACAATGGGACAGGCTCCTTAGGGAGCAGTTATCAATGGAATTAATAACCTTAAGATTGGGTTCAGTCAGGGCCCTGGAGGTCAGTAGTGTCTATGAATGAGTGAGTAGTCTTTCACAAGGGACTTCATAAGCAATTTTTGAATTTTTCTGTGGTTACTTGGGCCCCAGGACTCAGAGACACGCCAACTGCTGGCTTGGTGTTATTTGCTGATGGCTCTGAGAAGCAGCATGCACACTGGCTCCACTGGACTGTAGCTCCAGCGGCTTTTCACTGTGATTACTCATGACTGTCCTAACCCATGGGCTGAACTGCATGTAATGGTGACAACCCTGTACCCTACTCCTGTTGCTTTATCTTGTATCATTGTCACTGACCCATGGACATGGGCCTTAGCAACAGCCCATGAGTCAGAAGGACGTGTAGCCCCTGAGTTACTAGGTTATTAGAGGATCTTTTATGCAGCAACAAGCAGTAGAGCAACTGCTTGGTGCCTGGAAAGAACAGAGGTATCACCCTGTAGATGCTGGCACTAACACAGCTACCTGTGAGAGCAATGTAAGTCATTTTTAGAAACCCATGAAACTTCACGCTAACCAAGTACATAATTTCTCTACACAGGCAACAGAAAGCGAGCACAGCCTCATGGGAAATGCTGGCCTTGCATCACATACTATGATCCATGATCTGTGGAGACTTTGAATGACAGAACATTTTATAAAACAACTGAGAAAAGTGCATTAGTATGATCCACCCATAAGGTGGCACACACCCCCACCCCAGTCAAGGAACACAGACAGTCAACACTTCACAACAACATGGGGAACACGCAGTGCTGAGAAGGCTCAGGCTTGGCGTGAGTGGCGGAGAACAAAGCACAAACAGGATCCCATACTTCTGCCCCTTGCTTCCCGCTGGGAATAATAAACCTTCCTCATGTTATACCTCGCATGAAAGTGCACTATACTCTACTGGAGTCAGACAAGTGCGTAACTAGTGCATGTGAACCTGATTCCTACAAAACCTTCGACTTTACTTCAAATGTAAGACAAATATTTCTGTGGCTTATCCTCACCCATGCAAACCAACTTTGGTACCATTTCAAAATTAACAACAGCAACCACAGCAAAACCAAAACACAGAAAAGAAACACAACTATATTTGCATATACATTTATAAAAATGTAGATCTTTTCAAATTCTCCAAATCTCTAAAACAAAGGATATTTTTTCATCAGGGAAATTTTCTGAATGCATGACAATATTTATGAAAATATTTATAACACCATCTTATTAAATAACATGAAGTAATTCCTAACCCTTGAGCTTCATTTCCTTATTTTCTATGAATATTATATATGCTCATTACATTCCTCTGATCATCTATAATGCTTTCAATGAAAATCTATGAATGTTTAGTGTATCTCAAAGCATATTTTGTACCATTTTTTCTCAAAGTTTTCACTTATGGTGCAATTCTAGAAGAGAGCATCCTACTCCTCTCTATGACAGTAGCTAAAAAAAAACATGTGTTCAAATTTTTGAATTAAACTGATTATTGCTCCTGTGCCATAGTTTGCTCTTATATTAGATTTCAACCAAATTCAATTACACATGCTTCTTGCTGCCATCTGATGAATGGCAGGACGAAGATGAATGAACCCAGCTGCAGTGATTGATGCTTCCCCACACACCAGCAGGTTGATTAAAGTGTCTAGGAGCAAAATGAAGAATAGTGTTCGTCTGTAACTACTGGTCAATTTTTAAATTAACTACAAATTTCATGAAATACATCCACTGAATTGAGTGTTTCTGATATTTTAAGGATGCTAAACAGTACACATGAAGAACAGATTTTTCTTAGTTATTTCAGAAGGATGCTGTGTCCCTTGTACTCAGTTGTAACATTTTTTCTTACGAGATAATAAAGTGTATTTTAGGTTATTGAGTACCTGATCACAAGCAAAGAACAAATGATCGTGTTTATGAGATGGAAAATTTTTATTTTTAAAAGTTATTATCAGTGGCTAGTGCTGACAGTGAAAACAATTAATAAGTATTTCATTAAATATTTGCATGAGCTTTCACTGGGAATATTCATTATTAGAACTGCTTTATGTACTTTTTACATCAGTTTCAGCACGGTGAAAAAAGAGATCACTTCAACATTACAGGCAATATACATTGGTATGCATTTGCATGAAATTTTCCATGAAAACTTATATAAAGCAATAGTACATAATAAAGTTATAAGTAAACATTAACAGCATATGTTAGAAATATTATCCACACATATTGAAGGACAGGAAAGTTGTGGATCAGCCAACTGGGACCTGAAATTGCAGTTCAACCTGACTGACCATCAAGGAACCAGGTCCTTTTATTATAACCGCATGAAATTTTTTTCTCTTGTAGCAGATAGCAGAATCTCTGAGCTGCTGTGTTCACAGCTTTATTAGGAATAAATCAGAAACGCCCAAATTCTGTTCAGTCAAAGTATTTTTATTACTTCAAAAGAAAAACTCTCCCTAGGTTCCTAGTCTAGCCCTGAGTATTTGATTCATAGACAGAGGACAGCAACAGTGTATTTGACTGTGTCCGGAAAGGTTTAACTGTGAGTGCTTTGCATGTGTGACCATCTCTGTGAGGGAGCTGTTTTTGTTTGTTTCTTTTTCTTGGTTTTTCTACTTTCAAGGTTACCATATTCAATTGCACATTTTTGTACAAAAAGAAAATCATGGTTTTTGGATAGTCAATTCACTGTCCACTGGTCTATGGATAAATATGCTTTTCATTCAATATAGATGAAGTACAACTGATATCTAATTAGTCATATTATTAACCACACTGAAATAATGTTGTATATCAAATATATTCATTCTTCCAAGGGTACATCTTCCAAAACAACACGTTGTACACTTTAAATCTATACACTTCTGATTTGTTAATTTAAAACAATATTTTAAAAAAATATTTAGCCATAGCTTTGCAAGTACTATTTTAGTCATCAGCTTCTATGTATTATGATAAATATGTATTTTCATCCTAGTTTACCTTCCAAAGTTATAAGGTAGTAAAAAATAAAGTAAAATGTGTTATTATTATAAGTACTATGAAAACTAATAATGAAGCATAATTTAAGATTAAAAGTTGCTACTAAAGAAGACAAACTTTGACAAGTCACTACAGTAAGACCTCTGAAAGGAAAGGATCCATAGGAATAAATAGTGAAATCCTTACCATCCCACCAGGTAAAAATTATTAGCAAAAAGTTCTGTCTGTGTTGCAGAAAGAATTTCAAAACTCTGAGAAACAAGTTAGATTCAGGCATCTTGAAATTGGGTGGAAAGGGCAAGTTATCTATTCCAAAAGAATCTTATTAGAGTCAACTTTATTATCAATACTTCAGTTTCAGGGCTCTTACATTGAAATTTCCATTACTGATATAGTTTGGCAAACATTTCTAAGAAAATGAAACAAAGGATACATATTATTTCATGTTTTAAGATTAATGCTTTCAAAAGCTGGTCAGAAAAGAATGTATTTTTGTTGTTTGTTCTGTGTTTAGCAGTCATGTCTAACAAACCATATGATGTAATATATTTCATTGTACAATTTAAGTCATTGAAGCGCATCCCTTTAAGAAAATAACTAAGTTACAAGTCTTTGGACAGTAGAGTCTTTTTTTAATTCTAGGTTTCACACTACTGAATTTTTCAGCGTATAAGGTAGCTTGTTTTATTCTACTGATCTTCCAAGTGCACTCTGCAAAAGAGCTCATGGAAAGAAATAAACATTAGAGAATAAGTGATGTTTGTACTTGATTTATAATCATCCTTTAGAAAAGAAAATGGATGTTCAGGAAGTATAGGTCACTTCTTCAGGTAGATTTTTGTTGAAAATAATTATAATTTAGTTTCAAACTCAAACTGATGCAACTTCAGAACCTGTAGTAATTTTGTTACTATGTTTTTATTACTTTATATGTATTCATGACATTTAACTCCATTCCAGTTTTCCCAAATTGAATCAAATTTTGATTCAATAAATGTGCTGATTACAGACAAATTTAAATGTTAATATCTCAGTGGTTACATCACCTAGTGTAATGGTCTTGATATTAAAAAAAAAAAATGCTTCAGTATGGAAATCTCATTTCCATCCCATTGCTTCTGCTCCAGAAGTGGCTATAATATAACTTACGGGCTCTGCAGCAAGCAAGCTTACAATTTATCCATAGCTCCATTAGCTGAAGTAAAGCTCTCAAGGACCTCTGCTTAGGGCTATTCTGCATTATGATCAGATGGAGCGTTGGTGAAATTGACATTCTAGCTTCTTAGGCCAAAATTTACGTGACACATGACCATATTCCATTTGTAGATAAGGTATTATAATAGAAAAGGAGACTTCACAGGTAACAATTCAGCCTTTGGCTTTTCCTATATGAATGGTGTGCACTGGAATTCTAATTTGTTTTAGAAATATTTGCTACGTGTGACTCTAACTCCTTTTCTTTTCTTCGCCTAGTGGAGTTTTCAATCATCATCACAAGGTGAGTGTCAGCTTACTACGCCTGACTTTCTAAGAATGCCCCCAAGGAAGAGCAAAAAAGACAACGCGCTCATTATGAACCTGCTAATAAATGGGTATTGATGCCGGACAAGCGCTGGCTTCAACAGCAAAGCCTGACTTGCAGTACAGGCCTTCAGCTAGGATTCACTTTTGAATGGTGGATTTGGGTAGTGAAGTTACAATGTACCGCATGTAATTAGGAAAAATATCTTTTGGCTATATTTTCCCTTCTACTACTGATTTCTGCTTCTGCTTTAACCTTCTTCCTGCCCGTCTCCTTTCATTCCTTTGCTGCTTACTCTGTTCTGCTTTTCTTCTCTCCTTTCTGTCATTTTTCTTCCTTTCTTTCATTGTTGGACATTAATGTTGAATAAAACACTGCATTCATAAGCGAATTTTTTCTTGATTACTTTCAGATTAAATTTTCTGAGTAATTTTACTTGAAAACATCGACTTTTTCTTTTAATTAAAATAATTATATATGTAATTTAACGACCACTTTTAATTCCTATCATTTTGTTTTGAAACACTGTACCATTTTTAATGTTCTTGCTTTGTTTTGTTTATCTGGGATGTTGCTATGTTTTTCACTACTCTCTTTAAAGTAAAAGAAGTAAAAAACAAAAAGTGAAAAACTAAATTATATTAAATGTGCTATTTTAGCTCCCAATTTTATTCATATTTTCATAAATGTGAAGTTTTGAAATTTCTACAGTTATTGAACTGAAAATATGCTTACTTTCACAAAGAAATAAAAAGATGTTATGTTCCATGTAAATAATGTTTTCATGCTCCATTTTATATTTACATGTTTATGATCTAATTGGAAAGCAAATTAAGGAGATAAATTCATTCTTATTCTAACCATGAAATCACAGTAAGTTTTCCAGTTAGCATTGTACCTGAATATAATTCTTGTTAAATGTTATTATTGGTGAGTTTTCATGAAATAAAGGTACAATAACTGAGAATGAATGTATTTTTGTACCTTTCTGGAGACCTGGAAAGAGTAACTAAATGGTATGCTAGCACCCTTTGTGTTTTCAAAAATAGTAT
This sequence comes from Dinomys branickii, assembly GCA_004027595.1. Lineage (NCBI taxonomy): Eukaryota > Metazoa > Chordata > Mammalia > Rodentia > Dinomyidae > Dinomys > Dinomys branickii. Next base: position 6,516 of record PVLD010019410.1, read on the forward strand.
AATTTTCCAGGTATGGTGGGATATGCCTGTAATCCAGCACTGGGAAAGCTGAGGCAGAAGGATCACCACCAGTTTGAGGCCACCCTGGGCTAGATAGTGATTCCAGGACAGCCTCAACTACATATCAAGACCCTGTCTCAAAAAAAAAAAAAATATATATATATATATATATAATTATATTTATATTTATATATGTGTATATATGTATGTAAAAGTTTTTATCATTCTATTAATCTGGAAATTTAAGCAGACTAAATGGTAATAAAAATAAAAATTTTCAGAAATTTCTCTGTCAAAAGATGTGATTTTCACTCTAGATTTCTATCATGCTTAAGAAAATAAATACTAATACCTAAATTTGGTGGTTTTCAGCAGCAATGTTGAAATGGTAAAACCAATTTACTTCACATTAGCCAGCCTTACTAAAATATACAATTAGGAACTGCTAACCGTGGCCTGGGCTACTGTTCGTCGGTGGCGCATGTGCACAGCACGTGTGGCCTCCTAGGTCCGTTCCTTAGCACCTAAATCAATCAATCAATCAGTAACTGAGAACAAATTTTAAAGGATAAGAAAAGCAAATTAGGAACCCTTAAATGTTTCCTGCCATGGATATTCCTTCAGTTTTTGTTTAGGCAACTGTCATCTTCTCAGAAAATAAATAAATAAATATGTAACGTGAATTAGTTAGAAACTGATGTAGAACATTGATGTAAAACAATACACCAGTACAACTTTTTAATAATGTAGCACATAAAATATAGTGATTTAGCGGGATGGTTGAGGTCACTTGTGAACTTGGCTTGCTAGGGACACCTCAGCGGATCTGCGGTGTGCTCTGGGTGTGTCTGTGAGCTTCACAGAGGTGTGGCCTCGGGTTTATGTCTTGACCCCGGCGCTTTCTTCTCCACCACTGCCGCTGATACGATTTCCATCTGCCCATGAGTGACACAGCTTCATGCCATAATACTCCCCCCTCACTACAGAATCAGCTGACCATGGCGTGGAGCCATAGAAACGATGAGAAAAATAAAGGCTTCTTCCTTTACGTGGGGTGTGTCAGGTGTTTGTTCCCAGCAATGAAAACCTGACTAATGCAATTAAGTAATATTCATGACCACTGTGAAAATGCAGAGGACTAAAAGCATTTTTCAAGATCACTACAAAAGTGTAATTTGCCATAAAAACTATTGGACTTTTAAAGTTAAATCAAAGGAATTAAATACTGCCAACATTATTTTGATACACAGCCTACACTTAAAAACAAGAAATAACTAAATCTAACATAACTTTCATAAAAATAAGAATGCCATTTTCTTTTTCTATACAAGTTCATGGAAAGAAAGTTTTCTATTGACTTTTTGACTCTGTTCCTGGAACCTGGGGTAACAGTGAGTGACAATATTGAGTGTGAGATTTCTCAGGATGAGGGATGTCTGTGCTATTTTGATGAGTAAGGAGTCTGCTCCAGAGAAATTATGAATCTAGTATATATAGTATATATAGGTTGAAAAGTGATAATTCTGATCCAATGCGATAAATACGCTATAGAGATATGTGATAAGCACCTTAGGAGACACATGGGAGGTGTTAACTTTACTCAAGGTAACACAAAATATAACAGCATGTATCTTAAGCTCAAAAATATGTAGAAGCTACAGTAAGAAGAGTTTAAAAATATATACATCCAAAACCTAGACAAGAACAAAAGTGCAGAGACCTAGGGCATGCTGATGAATTCTGTATTGTACATTATATTGTTATTATTCCTCTTGGTTTTGTTTCTACATAAGAATCTGCTATTAGCTCTCTTTAGATCTTCAAATGAGGAAAAACACAGCATATGATGTTTGTTTGGTCTTTGTGGGGGCAGGCTGTAGTGTTAATATGAATCTCTTAAAGTGAGGATCATTTTAGAAACCATCTTTTAATCATCATAAAAAGGAATTCTACTTCTGGCCATTACTCTCTAGATTGTACAACAGAGTGTTCTTTCTTGCTATAAAAGCTTGCACTACGACGCACCGTCCCTGAGAAATGCAACCCAGTGAGCTGAGCTCCATTTCACGTTTTGATGTCCCTCTTCTCAACACAGTGGCTTGGAGCTGAGAGTGCAGGAATCTTAAAAGAAAGCCATTAATTAGCATTAATTAGACTGACATACTTTATTACATTATTTTGTCATAATACTTACATTTCAGAATTAATTATTGTTGATACCTGTGCCTAATTCAAAAGAGAAATGGCATGGTTGCTGTGAATATAACTGACCTTTGGAACTGACTCATGGGAAGAGATTGGAAAAGTTTGGAGATACTGGCAAAGAACCCTAAGAATGCTGTAAGCAGAAGTTCATAAGAGTTTCAGCTCAGATCACAAAAGATCAGAAGTTGGATAGAAAAGCAGACTGTCTAGCCCAGCCTTGGGAGGTTTTGGGTGGAAACAAGGTCTCCATTGGACTCATGACCATGTGTGTTGTGCTTTTATAGAAATTTGTCTTCATTTTGCTCATATAAGACTGTGAGAAACTGAAAGTAAGAATATCAGACTAATTAGTTTGGCAGAGAAAATTTCAAGGCAGTCCATTATTCAGACTGTAGCATGGGTAATGCTGAGTGCTTTTCACCATATTTACTATCAGAATCGAGATAAAAAGCAGAGCCGACTAGTTTGAAAAATTTTGCTGGTTGCAAGAAAGAACCTATAAATTTGGGGCCTGTAGAAAGTTGGAGCCACAGAGAATGTGGTTGCTAAGCAGATTAGCATTAAGGAGAACACAAGTGGCTTATATCAGAATAATAGGAAAATGACTTCTGAGCATCCCAGGGGTTTGTAAGACTTACCTCATCCTTCATGGGGTCAAAAATTTAAAAGAGTAAAGATAAATTCCTTTGAAAAAATTTTCTTTGAAAAGAGAGCTCCAGCGTATGCAGCGGAGGGTATTTTGTGTAGGGATTAATTTCACAATTCTGTCACCCAGACATTCAGGGGCTATTGTAACTGTTATCCAAGGGGTCCTGGCTACTGCCATGCTTGCAGCTGACTGTGGTATTACCAATGTGATACAGGTTTTAAGGCATATAGAATACAAAAGTGCTCATGCCAGGGAATATTCCACCCAGAATTCAAAGGAAGGCCCATGAGGCCAAGCAATATGTCCTGGAGAGTGGAGTGCATGGTGCTGTGAGACTGAAGCCAAAAGTGCAGTGAGGACTAGATGGTGTGCCAAGACTAGATGGTGGTGCTTATCTGCTAAGGAAAGCCACAGGAAGTGCAGAAAGCCACAGGAAGTGAGGAAAGCCAAAGGAAGTGAAAAAAGCCACAGGAAGTGAGGAAAGCCACAGGAAGTGAAAAAAGCCACAGGAAGTAAGGAAGGCCACACTGAAAGAAGTTGTGTGGGCTGGAACTAACAAATTCCATAGGTGATCCGCTGTCCAAGCCCTTTGGAGTTCACCTCTCAACCCCTCACCAGATGCTGGACATGGAGCAGCAGTATTTAATGTTAGCCTTGGTGGGTTTTACTTTTGCTTCATTCTCAATTTTTTCTATTCCAATACTTTTCGCTTTTGAAATGGGAATGTATGCCCTGTTCCACTGTGTATCAGAGGTACTTAACTTTCTTTTTGATTTTTGCAGAGGATCACAGCTTGAGTCTCAGAGGCGGATTTGGAATTGAAGATTTCAGTAATGCTGGCATTGTTAAGATATTGCTGCTTATTAAAAATTGACAAAGAACATTTTTCAGAAAGTCTGGGCCCAAATAAGCCCACTCTGATTTAAATTATGGGTGCTGAGTATTGTGTGTTAGTGAGAAAAACTGATGGAGACAACTTGCAGTCCAAATGAAAATGTGGAACCAAATTTGTGAAGGAAATAATGCTCAATTTCATTTACCATTAAAGAAATGTAAGTTGAAATTATGATGAGATGCAGTACATGATTATCAAAGTCACATAAATTTAGAAAACTTTAAATGTTGGTGAGGATGGGGAACATCATTTATGTGCATTTACTTACCTGGAATTGAAATATATGTGTAGAAAAGAAACCTATATACACAAATGTTTTGGTAATTTTCATAAAACCAAAATCTGATAATTAACCTAATATTCCCTTCTATGGATAAATTTTTCCAATATATAATATAATTCAGTGCTGAGGTCAAAAAGCTCTTCCTGTACTATGAAAAATCTCTTAAGTGTCATAGCAGGTGAAGAAAGCAGGCACAAAGGATTATACACTCGAAAGTTTTATTCCCATGATATACTAGGAAAGAAATGTATCATGATCAGAAAGTCATTAGTTTCCATGGACTATGGCTTTAAGAGTAGACTGAATGAAAAAAAAATGAAGCAATAGAAATATTTTTATTTTAATTGTGCAGTTTCATTTATTTTCAAGACTTTTCAAACTACTTAACCATGGCGAATGTAATGACTAATTATGCTTTAATATTGCCTATATTTATTTTTTTAAAATCCTAAATCTTACAAAACAAGATGCATTTTCATTGGTAAAAAAGTTCTAAAGGTATAGGAGAGATTTAACATAAGATAAAATATTAAGATGATAGTTGTGTTATGTTCAAGAATAAAATGTAACATTAAACTCTATGAATAAATATAGATGCATGTTGTTTATAAAAGACTATTCAGGACTTGTTCTGGGTGGGGTTGAGTTCTGAGACTGCGTTTTGCTCTTCTGTCTTCCCATTTTTGGATATCAGATTCAAACTATTGAGCTATAAATCACCCAGGCAGTTCACCAGGCAAAGGTCCGTTGCAAAGGCTGCTCCAATGGCTCCTTCTCTTTGGGGGAATGTCCCTTAATCTTTCTGCTAATAGTTCCGCTTAAAAGGCTGCTCAGATGCTGCTTTGTGGGCTGAACTACTCCCTACCCAGAGACCTGGCAGGGCGTGTAAACAGCTCCCCCGCCCGCCCAGGGGTCCCTGCAGGCATGGGGGCTGAGCTCCTCCCCCACTCAGTGATCCGGTCGGTCTTGGCGGGCAATTGGCTCACCCGTCCCGGAATCCCTGCAGGCAGGAAGGTCCCAAAGTGCTAATATTTCGTGCTTCGCCCGCGATCCGCTGCTCCCCGGCACTTCTCTGTCTCCTCGGCGCTCTCTCACGGGTCGTCGATCGCAGCCGCCGCTGTGTCTGCGGGCTGCAGGCCGAGGAGGGCACCGGCAGCGGGGACGGGGACTGGAGCTGGACCCCGGTCCACAGCCTGCCCGAGGAGCGCGGGCTCCGAGTCCGCCCCACACTGCAGCCGCCAAAAAGCCAATTTCTGGCCGCAGCCGCCGGCGGGCCACGCAGGGTCGGGAGGCGGGAGGGTCTGGCCTGCCGTGGGGGCCCTCGGGGCGCGCGGACCTGGTCGAGCTGCCACCCGCGTGCCACGCCGAGCGCCTCAGGCGCCCAGCGCTCCGGGCCCGCCCGCGCCTCACTGTGGCAAGTTGGGCCGTCCCACCATGGCCCGGGCAGTGCAGAGCAACACGTTCAGTTTGAACTTTGCAGTCACGGTCCCGGAACTCACGCGTGTCAAGCCTGTCTCGAGCTGGAGCTCTCTATCAGCGATGATCTTTGTTTTGCTGCTCACCTGGTCGCCATCTAAAAAAGAGATCGAAGATTTCAATAAGTGGAAAAACATACCCTGCTCATGGTTAGGAAGAACTAACATTGTAAAAATGGCCATACTACCAAAACTGTTGTACAGATTCAATGCAATTCCCATTAAACTACCATTAGCATACCTCACAGATCTAGAGAAAATATGCCTCAAATTCATCTGGAACCAGAAGAGACCCAGAATAGCAAAAGCAATCCTGGGCAATAACGACAAGTCAGGTGGAATAACAATCCCTGACCTGAAATTATACTACAAAGCTACTGTAATAAAATCAACCTGGTACTGGCTAAAAAGCAGACCTGAGGATCAATGGAACAGACTGGAAGATGCAACCATAACAAAAAACCCACTCAGCTACCTAGTATATGACAAAGGGGTCAACCAAACACAGTGGAAAAAAGAAGGCCTGTTTAATAAATGGTGCTGGAAAAACTGGCTTGCCTCTTGCCGAAAACTGAAAATAGACCCCAGTCTATCACCATGCACCAAACTCAGGTCAAAATGGATCACAGACCTCAACATTAAAACAGAAACTCTAAATCTATTGGAAGAGAAAGTAGGTAAAAATCTTAAAGACATAGGAGTAGGCAGAGTTCATGAACAAAAATGAAACTGCAAGGGAAACACTTCAAAGAATCAATGATTCGGACCTCATCCTACTGAAAAGTTTTTGTACCTCTAAAGAAATCACCAGCAAAGTAAAAAGAAAACCCACAAATTGGGAAAAAATCCTAGCTGGCTGTCCCTCAGACAAAGGACTGCTATCTAGAACATACAAAGAATTAAAAAACATGTACCTGTCCAAATTCAAAGACCCAATCCAGAAATGGGCAGCTGAGATGAATACACACTTCTCAGATAAAGAAATACAAATGGCAAATGTTCCACATCCTTAGTCATTCGAGAAATGCAAATAAAAACAACATCGAGATTTCGTCTCACCCCAGTAAGACTGGCCAGTATGAAAAAGTCATCCAATAACAAATGCTGGCGAGGCTGTGGAGAATTAGGGACTCTATTACACTGCTGGTGGGAATGCAGACTGGTGCAGCCACTGTGGAGAGCCGTTTGGAGATTTCTCAGCAAACTAGGTCTAGAGGTTCCATTCAAACCAGCTGTTCCCCTTCTGGGTATTTCCCCAGAAGATCTGAAAACATATCACTTGGATATATGAGCACCCATGTTTATAGCAGCGCAATTTGTAGTAGCTAAATTGTGGAAGCAACCCAAGTGTCCATCCACAGAAGACTGGATTAAAAAACTGTGACATTTTTATACAATGGGATATTATTCAGCTATAAAGAGGGATAGATTTGGGGCCTTTGTAGGCAAATGGTCACAATTAGACACCATACTCATAAGTGAAATAAATCAGCGGTACATGAGCAGGCAACGTATTGTGTCACTTGTGTAAGAACCTGAGGGTGGGAACATAAACTAAGAGACATGAAGGAAATCTGTTCAAAAGCAAAGAACAGATGGAACGAGGGAAAGGAGAAAAGAAAGAGGCAAAAATGTATGTATGTATGTAAGTATATACATATGTGCAGGATGGCTAACATGATTCTACTATTATATTATGTCACTTAATGGTAAGGAATAGTTAATGACTGGTTGTTTGATCAATCTTGTATGTCTATATGTGTTTTCCTGAGCATACACTTTGAAGATATCAATATGTAATGCAACAACTATTGTTGGATTTCTATTGCTTTTTCTATAATTCAATTCTGATTATACTGTTATTGTGCTACTTTGTGTCTCCTTGTTAATGCTTTCCGTGTTTTTTTTTCTTTTTTCTGTTGTTGATGTAGTTCTTTTTGTTTCACACTTTAAAAAAAGAAAACAAAAAGAAAAATTATATTAAAAGAATGTAAGTAAGTATGTATGTATATACAGCATATCTAACATAGTTGTACTACTGACTTAGGTCACTTTATTGTAAGGAATAGTTGATGATTAATTGTTTGATCAATTTTGCATGTCTATATCTATGTTCCTGAATATACACTTCAAAGTTATCAATATGTAATGCAACAACCATTGTTGATTCCCTGTCGCTTTGTCTGTAACTCAGTTTGTTTTTTTTTTTTTTTTTTTTTTTTGCAGTACTGGGGATCGAACTCAGGACCCTGCGCTTGCTAGGCAAGCGCTTATCCCACTGAGCTATATCCCCAGCCCCTGTAACTCAGTTTTGATTGTACTATTCTTATGCTACTTTGTGTGTGTTTGTTAATATGTTTTTGTTCTTTTACTTTTAAAATAATAAAAAAATAAGATGTATGAATGAAAAATAAAAAAAAGACTATTAATGTATATTCAACAAAATGAAATAAGTAAAACAAATAATGACAAGACCACATGAGTCAAGGTGATGTTGTGTGTCATAGAAATGTTGTACAGGATTTCACTTTCTGCATAATGCATATTCTCCTTCATTAAAATCTGCTTAATGATCTTTTTCAACAATTATTATTATTATTATCATTATTGTTGATTAATTATTTCAACATTAAATAATTTGAAACAAAACAAACAAATAAACCAATCAATAGGTAGATAGTGGATAGATAGATAGACAGACAGATAGATAGATAGATAGATATCATGCAATTCACAAGTCTGGATAAAGTTCAACAGAACAGAGTAACCATATAATTGAATATATTACCAAGAGTTAAATTGGGAAGAAAATTATAATGGTAGATTTACCCTTATATATACTTCATTACATTCAATTTCATTTGACCACTGGAAAAGATATAGAAGGCAACAGAAAGCTGGTGACCCTAGAGTAACACAGAAATTTTAGGTAAATTAACACAAGTATTACTATTTTAATTACATTTGAAAGTTGTGGGAGCAAATAAATAAGATTTCCGAGAAAGAAGTCCTTCCTGAGAGTGATGAGCTCATTAGCTGAGTTCTCACCAAACATCCTGTAGGTGTAATGCCGGGGCTTCTAAGGGTGGATGGATACGAAAGAAGAATGAGACTGAAACAAACTAGATGTGTTTTGTACAAAAGCTTCAGCAAAAATTAAAGTGGTGGCTTTCAGTCTTTTGGAACAAAAATCGCTGATTTTCTTTATAAACTTTTAACAGGTTAGGGGTATAAACAATGAATTGTATCTCATTTAATGCTGAGTTCCAAGTTTTCCTACATACTGCCTTGTTTGCCTTCTTGTTGCTGAAACACAATTCTTGACATCCACAACTTCAAGGGTGAAAGATTTACTGTCCTCATATTTTGGAAAGGTTTCAGTGCATACTCTCAGGTGGCTCCTAGGCGGAGAGGCATGGCAGAGGGGCAAAGCAGAGAAGAAACAGCCGTGTCAGTCATCAGGACACAGAGTCCTCAAGAGAGAAGAGGGGAAGATAGACCCTTCCAGCCCACATCCCTAGTTACCCACCTCCTTCCAACATCACATGTAGCTGTAAAGTAATCCTCTGGTGAGTATCATACCCCAAGGACCCAGTCAGCTCCCAGAAGCCCCAGCTCTGACCACAGGAGGTTTTCAGGGAACATCTAAAGAAAAATCATTATAAAGATCTAATGAAAATAGTTACTTTTTAAAAAATATTTTGTTGATTTTATTTAAGACAATAAGCAAAAACAAAAACAAAATGAACAGGAAAACACTGAGTGAATTAAATGAAATCAGATATAGCTCATGGACTGTGTCCTCTTCAGTAGTTTAACCAAATACCTCATGCTTTGCTGTCTTTTGTTTCTTTCTCTTTTTCATTATTAAAATGTAAATTTGATCCCTGAAGAATGTAGGCACCAAGAAAGTAAATAAAAATAAACCTGACAGAAATTAAAATGCTTCCTGATTTAAATGGAACATTAACTTTTGTAAATAATTTGTCTGAGAACATTTAGTGTAGGGTAAATACATCAAAAGTAACATAAATTGAAATCAGCTAACACTAAAGAGAGACACAAAAGGTTACTTAGGGGATTGAACATTTGAAGGGTATAAAAAACAAACTTCTTAACAGTTGCCATATATATATATTTCATTTGATTTTTTAAATTGCTATGAATTTGATGCAGTTTTATACTTTCATTATAATGTTATTTATAACACAAATATTTATGAACTGCAATATTTATTCAAATTGCAGCAGTGAATTCTTACAAATTATAGAATATTCAATTATGAAAAAGTCACATTTTCACATAGTAAAACAAATAATTTGACAATAACCATTATACAGATATGGATTATACATGATACATTATACATGATATGAGGATATCATATCTATCTGTTAGAATTACAATTCATATTTTCTTTTCTTCTTTCTCTGATGCTTTCTCTCACTTTTTCGTTAATATTTATACATGTATGTATATTTTGTAGCTAAACTCTACTGAACATACTAAAAATCAATATAATTTAAAATAAGGAGAATCTTACAAAACTATGAAAAATTCAAATTTGAAAATTAGCATTGGTACAGTATTATATATTATTTAGAGTCTTTGGGTGTTTTTTAATTGTGGAATTTATGTTACTTCCAGACATACAGTAAACATAATTATTGGTGGACATCTGGTAAGACAGTAGAGTGATGAGGAGTGGTAAATCACCTCTGCAGGACTTGGAGATCAGACGCTGGAGTACAGCACATTGAGGGGGAGAGGAAGGAGGGAGGTATATTCCCGAGACACAGGGAAGTTGTGAAGTGAGGATTAAAGCCCGACAGGAGAGCAAGGTGATGGACCTTAATGCAGAAGGGGGCGGTGGCATATTACTGTTTCCCTGAATACTGGCAAATTGGCAGTCGGGGTTGCTCCTGTTCATGGTGTGAGAGAAAAGCCTTGAGACTCAAGAGGTACTGTGCTGGCAGGGGAACCTGGAGGGCTCTGTGGAGACTTCCAGTGGAGTGGAGCAGAGGCAGATGGTGAGTAACTACAGTCAATGTCCCCAGGAGAGAATGATGGACTGCACACGATTTTGGGCTATGTCCAGTTGACCTTGAGACTTGGAGCAGCTGTTGAATTGCTTCTACTCAGGGCTACCAGTGTTTGGGTAAGGCACAGCCCTAGGGTTAAGAAGTTGAGGTCAAAGAAAAAAACAAACAAAAAAGAAATCCATAATGTTGTAGACTGAGCAACTCAGGTCGCAGGCTGACAAGAGACCAGGATCAGCTTGAACTTCTGTGGATTTGAATTGCACCTCAAGAATTCCTACTGCAGGCTTTCTGGATCATACGAAATGGATCTGGGCTCTATCTCCCTCCTATGTCTATCAGTGAAAGCAGAGACATTCCCTTAATCAAATGCTACCACAGAAATATAGGCAGCAGACGTAACCATAGCCTTGAAATCACAGAGAACTTTCTCACTCATTTTTTGATTATATATTCTCACTTTTTTTCTTCATGAGCATGAACATTGATTTTAGTTTTTTGCTTTATTTTGTATTATTTTGTCCATTTTTTTATTCATTTCCGTTCTGTCTTAATTACTTTTGATGCTGAGATGAAATACCTGACACCCAAAATTATGGAAGAAAACATTTTTTAGCTCAGTTTGTGCAGGTTTTTGTCCATACTTGGTTGGCTCCAAGGTAGAATGGCACATAGAAGAGGGCAACAGTTCATGGCAGTGGAAAACAGTAAAACAGCAAGGGAAGCGCAGAGCAAACCTTTTTCCCCGCATTATATTGTATGGAGGCTCCTACCCTAGGATGGGTGTAGCACTCACACCCATAATCCCAGCATTGGACCATGAATAAGTCAAAACCTCTAGAAGCCCTCCCCATGACTGCATGGGGCTTTGGGGGAACATCTAGATGAAAACCATAACATTCTTCCTCTGGCTTCTCAAAGACTCATGTACATCCCTTTATGCAAAAGGCATTGTAATCTGTCTCTAAGGAGAGTTGTCAATGTCCTAACAGTTTCAGCATTGCTGAAAATTCCAGGTCCCAAGTCAGCTCTGAGATCTAAGGCAAACTCTGAACTGTGAGCCTGTGTACAAATGAAAAGTTAAACACTTCCAGAATTCAATGGCACAAGAAAAATATTACCATTTCAAAAGTACAAATGGGAGGGCACAAACTATTGGTATTAAACCAAGTCCAAAATCCAGCAGGGCAAATATTAAGTCCTGTACTTCCATGTGGAACCTCTGAAATAATCTGTGATGAATTGTGAGTACAAAAGGCCTTGTGTTACTCCAGTCCTATAGCACTTCAGTGCTTGTAGCTCTTAGACCAGCTTTGCTCCTTTCTTGCAGTTTTCTTCAGACAATCCGCATGCCTGACTTCTCCAAACTGTTGAGGTACCCACCAAACCTTTGGCTTCTTCCTTACAGTTTTATATCTTGTGCTCTCAGAGGTACACTGCCTAGCCTCCAAGGTATTTTTCTGAAATCTTAGTGAAAACAGTTTAAACCTCAGAATGCTTACATCCTGCATAAACCTAAAAGTAGCACCATGTGGATGATGCCCAAGTGTGCTGCCAGTTGGAGCAGTCGCCAAGCTTCCTCTCTTCTTAACAGTAAGGGTCAAGGGCCTGGATTGCGGAGCACTGTGAATTCCAATCCGAGGAACAAATTCTCTTTGTCACTGCCATTGTGGGACCTGGTGTGGCCACTGCCACCTTTCTGGAAAATAGCACTCTGAGACTTTCTTCTCAAAGCAGTCTTTCACTGTTGCAGTCAAAAGCCAGCTACACCTAGAAGGTGTCTCTGAGAAGTAATCATCTTATAAGGTGTTCTCATAAAAAAACTACCAACTACAAGCAGTTTAGACGCATCAACACAGAAAATTAATTCTATAAAATAGAAAAGGAGAAGACATGGAAAGCAGATGCAACCCAGACATCCATCGTGTTCGTGGCAAACTCAGGGCATGTGCTCTGGAACAGACCACGAGCCCCCACCTCAACTTTGTGCAATGGTAATGATCGCAGTAGCAAAGCAGATGAATGCTGCTCTGGAAAAGATGAATCGAAAATAATCTCTCAGATAGCTGAAGTCACGCTGACCTTAATGAAGGATGCGGTTAGTGTATCTAGAGTAGACAAAACTTAGAAAAATGAAGGCAGCTGGCAAACGCTAAGCATCTTGGATAACTACAGCTCCTTTTTGTCAGTGCTCTATTTTCATCTTGACATCGTCTAACTTCATAGTACAGTAGCGATTTTCAAATTTCATAACAGACCTTCATCTTCATGATACCCAGAACAATTACCATGGCAAATCTGGCTGGAGTACACAGCATACCGCTGGGATCCGACGCGGACTCGGTCACAGAAACGTAAACTCTAGAGGTGTTTCACTGCCCTTATTCTCCCTTGTTTGTCTGATTGGCTGTGTCTCTCCTACCTGGTTGGAAGTTGTCTTGTATTTTATGGTTATTTTTGTGTTTTTATTTTCTTCTCTTTTTCTCAGATCTACTTTTTCTTTTTTTCTTCCTTCTTTTCCTCATTCTCATTCTCTTTCTTTCTTCTTTTGTACACTGTTTAGGTCCCCCACCTTTTTTTGTTTTCTTATATTGATTTTCTTTCCTCAACTACTTTTTGAATTTAAACTTTCAAGTGAGTAAACGTCTCTTCCATTTTTATTACTCCTTTACATTCCATTTCATTCTTTCTCTCCTATGTATTCCAGTTTCCCGAAACTCAGGTTATCATCCTTTGACCTCTAGCCTTGACTGTACTATATTTGACCTCACTTGTCACTTTATCCTGTCCCCTGGCCATATTAACCCCTGGCCCTCATGAAAGGGAAAAATCATTGCATACTAGTACGTGGTATATGTTTGATTTCCATATATAAATTAAGAGTTTACCCTTGTGGCTGAAAGCAGCAGGGGGGTGGTTATAGCAGTTTGTGAAAAGTTAAGCTGTACTTGAAACTATTGTTATTACTAACTGTGATACTTTAGGCAGATGTCATGCATATTATAATCAGTTTTTTCCTACATTGAATGGGGTCATAATCACCACCACCAGTACCAAAAGATTGGGTGCTGAGCCAAATAACTTTTCATCCTTTAGAGATGGAGAAGGTAGATTCTTGGGATAGCTATAAAGTACCACATACACCTCAGGAACAGACACACCCTAGGGAAGCCTCAGTACTAGTGGAAAGCTATCAAAAGAAATTGGCAAGCATCAACACAGGAAACAAAATAAAATGAAAATGAAAAAAATAGAAAATGACAAATCACAGAAGCAAAATGAAACCCTAGACCCTGAGCCCATCCAGAAGAAGTCTGTGACACAATAAGTAGATGAAATTGGAAGTCAAACACAGCAAGTTTTTCAAATGATAGCAATAGAAGTGAAAAAAAAAAAGTGGAAAAGGCTATAGAAAAGTAATCCTTCAGGAACAAAGAAGTGGTGCTTATAAACAAATATATTAGAGAAGATATAGAGAAAAATAGATGAGTTTAGAAAAATGAAGGAAAAAAATGTCCAACATAGGAAAGAAATGGAATCCATGAATAACATTCAAACAGAAATCCAAGAGAATAAAACTTCCACTGAAAGAATATTCAACAGATTGGATAAGGTAGAGGATAGAATAACAGATTTTGAAGGTAGAATTTCAAGTAGTGATCAGGAAAAGAAAGATACCTTAAAAATAGCAAGAGACCATTAAGTATCAATCTTATATCTACAAGATAAAGCAAACAGGTATAGCATAAGATTGATTGGGATCAGTGTGAAAGCTGGAGATAGCACAAATACCATAAAAAACACTTCACAGAAATAATGGCAAAAATCTTTACAAGAATGGAGAAAGAATTTACATACAGTAAATGAAGCATATAGAACTCCAAACAGCCATGAACAAGATAAAAAACACCAAAAAATAACAAAGACTCCAGATATTCAGCACAAGAACAGAATATTAAAAGATACTACACAAAAGAAACAGATCACCTATAAAGCAAAGCCCATCAGGATCATGCCAGATGTCTTAACACAAACCTTCAAGGCAAGAAGACCTTGGAGCAAAGTATTTCAAGTCCTGAAAAACAACAACTTCAAACCCTGATTGATGTACACTATAAATCTATCTTTTAAAATTAATGGAGAAATAAGATACTTCCATGACAAAGAACAATTGAAGAAATTTATGGCCACCAAAGCAACTCTAAAAAGAGTATAAAAAAATTCTAGATAGAGATAAAAATGAGCACAACTCAAATAACAAGAACAGAAAGAAACCAGCAAGCAGGAAAAGCAATTAGACACAGGGGAAAAGCAGGGAAGTGATATTTGGAAAATATTTTGACAAAGATAAACCAATACATATCAATTATAACCATCAATGTAAATGCCTTCAATTCACCAATCAAAAGAAACAAACTGGCAGATTCAAGAAACAAGATGCAACAATAATCTGTATGCAACAAACACATTCAAACTAAAATGAAATTCATAGACTGAAAATCAAAGAGTGGAAAACAATGTTCCATGCAATAGGAACACAGAGAAGACAGGGGTAGTTATTCCGTTTGCTAATAATGTGAACTTCAGACCAAGCATGATCTAAAGAGATAAAGATGGTCACTACATACTTGTTAGGGGAAATCTTGAAGAATGAGAGAACAATCACAAAAATGCATGCACTAAATACAGGAGGACCCAAATATGTAAGACAATTATGAATAAACAATTATAATAGCCATTAAAAATCAAATAGGGAATAATAAAATTTAATGGAAGTCCTTAATAGCACATTGTAAAAAAGAGATAAATCAACTAGACAAAAAGTCAATAAAGAAATATCAGAACTTAACAAAATCTGTGAACAAATAGACTTAGTAAGTTTTTTCAGACTGTTTCACCCAACATTATCAGAATTCATGTTCTTCTCAGCTGTACATGGGATGTTCTCCAGAATACACCACAGCAAATACTTAAGTAAATGCAAAGGGATTACAATTATCCCATGCATATCACCTAATCATAGGGCAATGAAGTTGGAAATTAATGGCAAAAGAAACAACAAAAACTCCATAAACACATGGAAATTAAATAAAATCTTCCTAAATAACCAATGGATCACAGATGAAATTTTAAAAAAATTTATGCAGACATGTATTACCCTGATACCAACACCTTAGAATAACCCAAGAAAACAGAGAACTAGATGCCAAACTCCTTAATGAACATAGATGCAAAAATCCTCAATAGAACACTAACAAACAGAATGCAGCAAATCATCTAGAAGATTATACACCATCACCAAATGGGATTCATCACAGGAACTCAGGGATGATTAAACATATGCAAATAAATAAATGTAATACATCATACCAACAGAGCCAAAGACAACAATTACATCATCTTCTCAATAGATGCAGAAAAAGCTTTTGACAAAATCCAACACTCATTTATAATAAAAATGCTAAAGATAATCAGGAGAGATGATTTTTACCTAAACCCAATAAAAGCTATCTATGACAAATCAACAGCCAATATTATACTAGATGGACAAAAACTGAAAATTTTCACACTAAAATCAGTAAAAATAGAAGGATGTTCATTATCACCACTCCAATTCAATACAGCAATGGAAACATTAGCCAGAGAGAAATAAGAGAATAAATTATATGAGAGAGAAATAAAAAGAATAAAGGTAGGAAGGGAAGAAGTTAAATTATTCTTATTCACAGATGACATGATACTCTACATAGAAGACCTCCAAAACTCCACCAAAATGCTTGTAGATTTAATAACCAAATTCTGTAACATAACTGGATGCAAAGTCAACACTCAAAAATCGATAGCATTCCTGTGTACAAACAACAAACTCTCTGTGAAAGCAAGTAGGGAAACAGCACTCTTCCCAATAGCATCCAGAAAACTGAAAAACTTAAGAATCAACCTAATAAAGGAAATAATAGATCAATACATTGAAAATTACAGAACTTTTAAAAAGTCAATCAAAGTAGATATCAGAAAATGGAAAGATACTCCTTGTTTATGGATAGGAAGAAGCAACATAGTGAAAATGGTTCCAAAATTTTCATACAAATTTAATATAATCCTGATCAAAATACCATTAGCATACTTCACAAAACTAGAGAAAGCATTCCTAAAACTCATTTGGA
This sequence comes from Dinomys branickii, assembly GCA_004027595.1. Lineage (NCBI taxonomy): Eukaryota > Metazoa > Chordata > Mammalia > Rodentia > Dinomyidae > Dinomys > Dinomys branickii. The sequence continues at coordinate 23,229 of PVLD010019410.1, forward strand.
ACCAGAAGAGACCTAGAATAGGAAAATCAATTTGAGGCAACAAAAGCAAGGCAGAAAGCCTCACAGTTCTCGACTTGAAATGATACTATAAAAGTGATGTGATAGGGTCAAGGTACTGTGATAAAATCAGCATGGTACTGGCCAAAAACCTACCTGAGGACCAGTGGAACAGATTAGTAGATGCAGACACAACTACAAACACAATCAGGCACCTTATCTTTGACAAAGGGACCACATATGTTCCCTGGAAGAAAGATAGCCCCTTTAATAAATGATGCTCAAAAACTGACTTTCTACTTCCAAAGACTTCAACTAGACTCATGTCTATCACCAAGCAATAAACAAAAATTAAAATGCAGCTAATATCTAAATATTAAAACAGAAACATTCAGTCTACTGAAAGAGAAGGTAGGTCAAAATCTTGAAGTCTTAGGTGTAGGCAGAGACTTCATGAACAAAACTCAAACTGTGTGGGAAATATTTCAAAGAATCATCAACTGGGATCTCATCCTATTAAAAAGCTTTTGCTTCTCATTGTGCATAAAATAAGGGTGAGAAGAACACTGACAAAGCCACTATTCAGCACATGTGTGCATCACTATTGGCTTTTCATCGGGTGTAAAGCTTGGCCCCAAAAATGTTTAAAAAGCCCAAATTTAAAAGAAGATTTATGGATTTACCGGTTATTAAACATGGAGCAGAGTCTCAAGAACCACAGACTTACATGTATGTAGAAGTGTTTGTTGTGTGCTTCATTCCTGCATATATTGGTTACTTTTCTCTCATTGATGAGATGAAATACCTGATGCCCAAAATTAAGAAAGGAAAGGTTTATTTATCATACAGTTTGTAGAAGTTTCAGTCCCCACTCGGCTGGCTCCAAGGCACAGTGGCACATGGCAGAGGGCAACAATTCATGTAGGTGGAAAAACAGCAAAAGCAGTACAAGAAAAATGGAAGAGCATCAGCAAGCAACCCCTTTCCCTCCCTTACATTGTATGCAAACTTCCCACCCCAGGGCAGTAGCACTCACATCCACAATTCCAGCATCGGACCCTAAACCAGTCATAAATCTAGAAGTCCACCCCATGATTCATGAGGCTTTTGGGAGACATTGAGACACAAACCATAACTTCTGCCCTGGCCCCCTAAAGACTCATGTACATCCCTTCATATAGAAGACATTCTAGGGTATATCTAAGAACTATCAAAGTCCTAACAGGTTCAGCATTGCTGAAGACTCCAAGTCCCAAGTCTTCTCTGAGATGTCAGGCATACTGTCAGCTATGAGCCCCTGTACAAATGAAAAGGTAACCACTTTCAACATTCAATGGCACAAGAAAAACATTACCATTCTAAAAGGTGCAAACATGGGATACAAAGCATTGGGACTAAAGCAAGTCCAAACTAATGTGAAGATAACATTTATGTAATACAACATCCGGTGCTAATTCCCTACTATATTCTGTATGATTTTGTATTTTTGGTATTGTTTATGGCTTATTCTGGTTCATATGTCTCCATTCTTTTCTCTTTAAAATTAAAAAAAAAAAAGCAAGTCCAAAACCCAGCAGGGCTAACACTATGTCCTGTAGTTCCACATCCAGCATCTGAAGCAATCTGTGACACATTGTAAGCTCAAAGGGCTTGCATGACTCTGCCCCTTTGGCATTTCTGGTAGTTACAAGTCTGCTGCTACCTGAAGCAGTAGCCAGGCTTTTCTCTCTTGGTCATAGGGGTCAAGTACTGGATCACTGGGCACTCTGAATCTAATCATCAGAAACAAATTCTCTGTGCTGCCGTAATTCTAGAACCTGGTGCTGCCACCACCGCCATTCTGGAACATGGCAGTCTGTTGTCTTTTCCTCAAAATAAAGTCTTCATCATTGCAGGTTTGAGGCTGCAAAGGGTGGAAACTTGCTGCTGCTTTCAGGCATCTTTTTGATTCTCTTGTTCCTTCTCATCAATGAAGATCTCCTCAGCTTTATCTTTGCAGTCCACAGATTTAATGGAGTTTTTTTTTTTTTTTTCTGGTCAAACTCAAAATATTTTAAATCATCCTGGTGGGCTTTTTGCCATTGAATCTCAAAATAAATCTGGCTAAATGCTCCTAACAATAGCCAGACCACAGCCTCAGCATTCAACTGCCTTGAAATTTCTTCTGCCAGATTAATTAGCCCACCAACCTTAATCTCTGTCTTAGGTCACAGTCTCTAGACACAAGCAAAATGCCGACAATCTTTCTGCAAAGCTACAGTACACATCATCTGGGGTCCAACATCCAATGCAGTCCTTCCCACCAGAAAATTCCCATGCCCAGTCTTTACCAGCAGGATTTCTATCAGCCTTCTGGTCTTGTGAGCTTTCACCTGAATATCCCATACAGAACAGCCGAAGGAGTTCCAGCACTACTCTTTCAGGCAACATCTCCAAACCTTTCCCAATACTTCCCATAGCGATTTCCAAAGGCTCTTGAACCAGGTGGTCAGGTATAGTCACAGCAAGGGCCTCACTCCCATTTCCAAATTCTGCTTTGGTTACTTTTCCCTTGTTATTGAGACAAAATAACTGACTTTTAAAATTAAAGAGGAAAAAATTTATTTAGCTTATAGTTTGTGGAGGTTTCAGTCCATACTTGGCTGACTCCAAGGCAGTGGCACATGGCAGAGGGCAACAGTTCATGGTGGCAGAAAAACAGCAAACGCAATAACAGCAAAATGGAGGAGCAGTGGCAAGCAGCCTCTTTCCCTTACACTGTATGCAAACTACCCACGCCAAGGCAGGCAGAACTCACATCTTTAATTTCAACATTGGACCAAAAATCAGTCATAAATCTAGAAGCCTGCCTCATGACTTCATAAGGCTTTGAGGGGAAATCCACACACAGATCATAACAAAGATTAACGAGCTAAGAGGATACCCAATACTTTGGCCCAAACCTTCTGTACCAATGAGGGCCCAGGGCATAATAGATCTTCTGCTGTATCATCCTATAAATTGTTTGAGTCCCAGACCTGATCAAGGAGACTGTGGGATCACAGAATAAAGTGATTCAATGTATAATGTTTAATGTGCCCGAGGAGGGTCATCAGGAGAGAAATAAAATCTCCAAAGCTTTCACAGAAAGCTGCTTGGTCAAGCAATGGCCGTGACTCATCCAGGTAGCTGGCATGGACATAAGTATTAAGAGGTGCTATACTTGGGTCCAAGTTAATTCCTGAGGAGACTTAACTGACTTGATAGATAGTAAAAATTAATGAATACAGGTCTCACTAACCTGGTCTTGAACATGCAGCAGAAAAGCGTAACCATAAGAAAAATGTTACCTACAGAGGTCTGCCAAACACAGGTCCTCTAACTTCAATTGGACACCTATCACTTGCAACTACAAAATAGAAAAGAGAGACATGTAGCGAATGGTTGAGGCTGGAAACTGGTCTCCTGTGTAGGGGTAAAGCAAGGCCAGCCCAAGAATGAAGAGCGCCCAACAAAATCAATTTCCTTCACTCCAGAGCAACACTGTGCCCGAGACAGGCCCAGCCACTAGTTGCCAGGCAACCCTGTTTCCCATGACTCTAACTTTGTCAAATGCATAAATAAACGACCCTGCGGTGGTTGAGCAGTTCTTCTCCTCCCATCTGGAGAGGGAGATCTCCAGCTGACCTCAGTTTCTGTCTCTTATCTTTATTTCTCAGTGCTCTCACTGTTTTTCCTTGGGAACATTGAGAGCTGCACAGATGGTAGCAACTGTTATCATCTTCTTAGTTACAAAATATTAATTTTATATGAAGTTTTCCATGAATTAAAGCATGTCATAAATACAGTCACTGCTTCAGGTAATAAAGATATCCCTAGTGTATAGTGTTTATTATTTTTGTATAATTTGATCCTCTAAACTCTTGTTAGGTGAGCACATTCAAATTTGTATTACAGTTATCATTGTATTAAATTTATTCAAAGTTATTTACAACCCCATTGTATTAGAATCAGAATTCTAAGTCACATGATGAGTATCTTAATAAAATGCTGCATTGCAATTACATTGAACAATTATCAAATTAGTGGAAAGTTCTTTTTCAGTAAATCAGAATCCATTAAATGAGAGATTTAAAAATAAAATAATTGATGATTCTGAAGGAGATTTTGATTATTTTGCCTTTTTATTATGAAAATCACGTTCAAATAAGATGTTATTTATTTAGCTCTGCATTAAATATACCAATATTGAACATATATTAAACATTATCAAAATCATTTCCCACACAATTTTCAGGTACCACAGCCTAGCAAAACACAACTGTGAATTTAAGAAATTATGTTGGTAATGTATAGATAATTGAATTATTATGATATTGATGAATGTAAATCAAGCCATTCCTAATATGGATTTATCTGCTGTTTACTCTTTCATAAATAATTTTTGACACAAAAATTTAAAAAAATGAAAACTCTCCTAATTTTTTGTGATGCAAAAATTTCTTCAGCTTTTTAAATCTCAGAATAATACCAAAACCTACAGAACAAGCTACTGAACACATCATTGATGTTACTATTTTTACAGTTCTCTGTTTATGCATAACTGAGATCAGAGAAAATGGCATCTTTTCTTTTCAAATAACCATCATCCATTCTATGCTTGCTAAATTATTCATGAATAGAATAGTCTTCTGCATTAATAATTTATTGCTACACCAAGAGACTATGTAAGATAAAATGTAACCAGCAAAGAAATCAAAGTTTTGTCAGCTTTTATGATACCCATTCAACTATCAATGTCTTTAATCATTGTGTCAACGTTGGTAGGCTACATGCTCAGGGACAGCAAGGCCCCAGTTGACAGACAGGACCCTCACACTGTAATATAAAAGGCATTTTTCCTTACCATATAGTACAAAGAACAAGAGGTAACCTTTCATTTTTGACTTAGGAATTATTTTAAAATATAAAGATATGGCTTATTTTTCAGTTCTATGTTTTTATTCTGCTATTAAATATCATATGGCTAAAATGAATATAGATAATATTCTATTGGAAACCAATTTCTCTGGAAAATATTCATTCTTTTCCTAGATAGAATAAATGTTTACTCAGGACAATGAAGAGTAATATGAGATTTTTCTAATTCCTATATTGATTTTTGTAAGATCAATGTAAGACTTAATCTTATAGCATAGCAAATAAAATATTTTAACAAGATACCTGGGTATGGTGACACACTCCTGTAATCACAGCACTTGAGAGAGTGAGGCAGGAGGATCCCTGTGAGTTCAAGGGCAATGTGGGCTACAAAGTGAGTTCAACTCCAGCCTGAACTACACAGCAAAACTGTCTCAAAAGAAACAAATAACAATATGAACACACCTCATTTGCATGGGAAGAACACTAGATTTCAAAATTACAAAGACATTGCTTTAGTTGCCCAGGATTGCTTTTGCTATTCTAGGCCTCTTCTGGTTCCAAAACAATTTTAGGAATATTTTCTCTAGAACTGTGAGGTATACGAGTGGTATTTTAATTGGGAATGCATTAAATCTGTACAACAATTTTGAGAGTATGGCCATTTTCACAGTGTTGGTTCTTCCTATCCATGAGTAAGGAATATCTTTCCATTTTCTGAAATCCTCTTTGATCTCTTTTTTCAGAGTACTATAATTTTCTCTGTATACATCCTTTATTTCCTTTGGTACGCTGATTCCCAAGTATTTCATTTTTTTAGATGCTGTTGTGAAAGGTTGCTTGTTGTTTGTGTATAGGAATGCTATAGACTTTTGAGTGTTGACTTTGCCTTCAGCATGCTATAATAACCGCTGTTCATCTCTGTCATTTTGTTCCAAAACCCTATGTCATTCTTATTGCTTTTGCTTTGTTTTTTATCTATGTTGTTGGTATTTTGCTATTGCTTTTAAGTCTCTTTAAAGTAAAAAAATTTCAAAGACAAATGATAAATAGCAATTGTCTTCAAGGAGATTATTTGCTGCTTATCCTTAATAGAAATCTTACTAAATGATTTAAACTGGTTTACTAATATCAGCATCTAAATTCTGAAAAGCAGTTTTGATATTTTATTTTTCATAATAGAATTAGAGAATTGAAATGAGTCTGAAATACTTTTTGATTCAAATCTTTCAGGTGAGCAAGTGAAACAGAGAGAAATCAATTATATTAGCCCTACTGCAACAGACATTCATATTACAGTGTTATTTCCTGAATTACCAGCATGTCATATTGACTATACCTGTTATCTATTAGCATCATTATTTAAACAGATGATACATAGATTAACATAACCAAGGAAACAAACATTCCCTCTATGTATTTCACACAAATGAAACATAGAACATGACAGCAGATATGATTCATTACTAATTCACCAAAAACAGGTGTTACAAACTAATTCCTTTCCACAAGCAAGACACATTTGTCCTGAAGAATGTGAAAGTAAAATTAATCTGATATGAGTTAAGATTTGAAGAGTGTGTATAATGGTACATGCTTGTTAATTTTCATGAGGTTGTATGTGTGCACTGAGAGCTATAAATTACATGTCCACGTAGCACAAATGATGAAGTAAGCCTCCCGGTTCATCACACAACATTCATAACTGCACATGCCCTAAAATAATTAGATCTACTTATTTATGCTGACACTGTGCTCTGTGCAAGAGTTACTTATTTTCACAATAAGAATGCCTTAAAATAAGGAAAATTAGAACACGTACATGTATCATACATCAGATGCTATGTTAAATTCAAAATGGATCAAAGATCCAACCATTCAAACAAAAATATTAAATGTACTGGATGACAAAATAGGAGAAACAATTAACAACAGGTGTAGGAAAAGATTTTATAAACAGAACCTTAACTGCAGAAAAATAACAGCAAGAAGCATTAAGTGAGATTATGTCAGACAAAAAGCTTCTGTATATAAAAAGAATCAATCAGTAGAGTGATAAGACAGCCTACATACTGGAAAAAAATATTGCCAGCTATTTCTTGGACAAAAGACTAACAGAATATATAGAGAACTCAAAAATATTAAACCCCCTGAAATTAATGACTCAAGCAAGAAATGAGCAAAGAGAAAAGAACATTTCACAGAAGAAAATACACAAATAGTCAACAGATACATGAAGAAATTCTCCTCATCTCTGACTATCAGAGAATTTCAAATTAAAATACCACCAATATTGAATCTTTTTCCAGAAAAAAGTCTCAATCACTAACAAATCCATCAATAGCAAACACTAGGGAGGTTATGATGAAGAAGGAAACCTCTTTCATTGTTGGTGAAACGTAAATCAGTATAACCAGTATGGAAATCTGTGTAGAGATTTCTCAAAGAACTAGAATTAGAAATTCCATACAATCTCCTGATGCCCTGTATGTATCATCTCCAAAGGTCTTAGGAAATCCTAACATAGGAATACCATTATAGCAGTACAACCCTGAATAGCTACTCCTGGAAACAGACTTCATATCCATTAATATTTGATTGGATAAAGGAAATGTGGTATCTATAGAAAATGAAATAGTATTCTGCTATAGAAAATGATATGTGTGAGACATTTGTAGGCAAATGGATGCAGGTGGAAAATACAATGTTGAGTGAAATAAGCCAGACTCACAAGCTTAAACACCACATGATATCTCTCATTTGAGTGAGGCCAAGGAGGCATAGGAAGGGACAAGGAGATGGGTCTCTGGCAATAGGGAAATTGAGGAATCCAAGGGGAAAAGCATGAGGAGTGAGGAGAAGGGAAACGGGGACGTAAGTGGAATAAATGTGCGCATGTGCAGGAGGCCAGTGACTCCCCGTTAACGTAAATGTCACATGCGGTAACATGGGCTAAGATTAACAGCAACAAAAATGCAAATTGGGATGTGGCGGGTAGGAGAGGAAGGAGGTGGGGGGAGGGAAGGGAAGGGGACTAAATACCAAAGAAGCTGTAGTATGTACAAGCACCCACATCCCGAGACGACTGCGAACTGCATGGACTGCGACCATCCACGGATAAAGCAAAAAAAAGAAAAGTTAAAAGAAACTGTAATCTAGGGGAGAGTATCTACCAAGGAATGTGTTTGTCTATTACATAAGAAGCACCATGATGAAATATTTTCATGGTCGTTTCATTGTAAGTCCTGCTCAGAAATTTTCTGGAGCATCTTTGAAACATATTTCTCCCTATACCATTTTATTTTTAATTTCTTATTTAAAAATAAAATAAAAATTGAATGCACTCTTTGTACTTGTAAATCAAGTAAAATATTGGGTTTTCTCATGTGTTTCCGGGTTGTTGACATATATTCTCTTAATGAATGTCTGAATATACAATATATGCATTGTTTAGTTATTAAGATTTAGTAATATATTTAACTTACTTGAACATAGTAATATTTTCTCTATATACATTTTTGGTATAATCAAATACCGATTTGTATTTCTTTGAATTTTCACACTGCATGTGCATGCCTGCATGTGTGACGCACACACATGTTCTTTGCTTTTTGGTGAAAATATATTTCAACATAGACTATAAACCAATATCTAAGTGTATAACCATAAAATATAGCATAGCATTATGGCATATAATAAGAAAAAAATGAACAATTCCATAGTCAATGTTATATAAACTGTGGCTTGTTCTCTTTAATTGATACGTGTCTATTCATGATTCACTTTACTTTCATTATCACTAATAAGTGGTGTATTAACACAACAATACTCAGAATTTAGAGACTTACTCAGAACACAAGATAAAATGGCAGCTACTCTACCACGTTGCCCACCTTAAGCACATTGCCTTAGTCCTGGCGCTTTCACCGGTTATACATTTAAAAGCTACAGTGATTACCTTGTAGCTGTGGTATCCATATTTCTCAAGAAGGAAACTAAAAATTTGTATTTCATTCAACACAATATGACACATGTAATAGCAACACTAAACTTCAGTGGTGGGTATATAGTAAATTCAAGATAAGGGGAAAACAATACCAGTATGTTACTGTACTGTATTTCTGTGTTGTTTTCTATGTTACAAAGTAGATATTTGATGTGGATTATACACATTACCAGTGTAAAATTGTTACTCTAACTTACATCAATCTCCTTTTTCTTTAGAATATAATATTGCAGCAATGCACTTTTTAGAAACATTCTCATATATATCATCTGATTTCCATATGATAAATTAACTTGCTCAAATGCCTTGTTTATACTTGAGAAAGACAATAGAAGGGTATATAGTTAGTTTTATTTTATTTTGCATTTAACATTCCATATTTTCTGCACAAAAGCAGGTATATATTATACATATATTAAATACTGACAGACTCTATGGTTTAATATTCAGGTTCTTAGGGCCAGGGATAAAGCTCAGTGGTGCAACACCTGCCTGGCAAGCACAAGGTCCTGAGTTCAATTCCAGTACCAAAAAAATTATTCAGATTTTTGGTCATCTACTGAATAATTACATTAGAATTTCTTTTTCTTCTCTTCCTTTTTTTTTTTTTTTGAGATGGAATTTCACTGAGTACAGGTTGGCCTTGAACATGCTTGTGTAGCCCACACTGGCTTCAAACACATGGTGATCCCCCTGCCTCAGCCTCCTGAGTGATGGGATTGTAGGTATGTGCTGCCATGCCCAGCTGTACTTTTATAATTGTTCTTTCTACTAATTTTACCATGATTCCATAAATTAATGATATTATATTAGTTAATGTTTAAAATAAAAGAAGATAAAGTTATATTATAATCATTCTTAACAATGAAAAACTCTTTACTTTGACCCAAATATGTAAGATCATACTCTGGTTTCTCTTCAAATTGTAGAAACCTTTCACCTTTTCCCAAATATGCGAGATGTACTGTGCAGGTGAGAGCAGATTTAAATGTACTTGCACTTTTTCATGGGAAATGTTATGTCTGATCAATATTTTGTAGGTAAATAAAATATATGTACTATTAAGTGACATTACTACTTATAACTACAGTTGTAATCATAGTCACCTTTGGTTTCAGATGAGATGAAACAATAACTCTAGAAGTACCTTTTTCTGTGTTCTTTCTCCTTTTGAACCTGCCTAGGTATTTATTTGACTAGCCATTTAGGGGCTTAGTATATGAGAATATAGTTTGCAATACTAATTACTGAAATGAACTGCTAAACTAACGAAAAAATTCATTAACAATTTGCATTTCATAATGGTGCTTAACAAACCAAGATCTTTAATGTGCAGATTTTTGACTAAGAGGAAAAACAAACATCTAAATTGAAACTTGTAACATCTGCTTCCTCCAGGGGGCTGTTTGAATGGACTTTGACAGATGTGGACACTGCAAAGAATGGCTGTAACGAATGAGAGAGCGCATGGTGCTGCCTTTTAAGGAGGCGCAGGCCGTCTGACTTCACTGAAATGTATTCCCAGCTGCGACCAGGATGACACGCACCTGCTCTTCTAAACTAGTTTTCTGGAAAGCAGTAATGACTTTAGAATTATCAGGTGAAATGTGAAAAAAGTTAAAACAATATACCATGGAAAATTGTAATACAATAATAGCATTTTCCTAAAAAGTCCCCAATTTGTACAAAATCACTGTGCATTTCATTGCCTGGTCAATGAGTAGTGAAGAAAGAGGTAGGAAAAGGTCAGGCCTGTTACATTCTGGTCTATGCACATGATTGCTTTTTAAATTTTGTAGAACAAATTTGTCTAATTACATATTATAATTCAAGTGACTATTTATATACTGTTTTAATATCTCAGATATAAAAGAAAACTTTAAGAACCATCCCTAAAATTAAAAAATTAAATATACTGGAAATTTAAAGGGTAATCTCTACAGTAAATTCACAAAGCCTGTGTGAAATTCAATACCATTGTAATTTTAAATAAAGAAGTCCTTTTCAAATGAATAAAATGTTGGAATAAACGCAGAGCCCACAGTCTGTGTTGTGGTCCTAAACACATCTGCAAATAATTTGATACTCTTCATAACATTTGGAGTCAATGTATCCCATCTTTGAACCTAAAGAGGCCTTTGTGAATGCCTCAGTGATTAAAAGGCAGTCAAACTAAGGCTCTACGATTTCCAAAACTGGGTTAGAACAGAGCATGTAGTTTCTTCTGTTTGCTATTGGAACCCAAGCACTGGGAACTTCCCGCTGCCACAGGAGAGATCAGCTGTCTTTTCTGACTGACTGAATTGCTGTCTCAAAGGAAGAGGTCATTTTAGTCAGTGCATGTCAGGTAACCACATTGAGTGCAGTGGGAAGGTGAATCTGGGGCAGACAATGAAAGAGAGAAAAGAGATATGAAAATCCTAGTTTCAAAGAGGCAGACAGTTGCCATTGCGGGCTTCTTTGATATCCTTTTCAAACGATATGACAACCTTTTCAAGGTTAAAAACATCAAGGCAAAAAGTATGATGTTTTTTTCTGAAAAAGAAACAATATTTAATAGAACTTTACATAGAGTCCTAGTTATTTGTGATGTGGCTTCAAAATGGAGTCAGTTATGAAGACTAATCCTTCTCTCATTTCAATCTATGATTCATTCATTTGACCCATGATTGAGAAACAAGAGATAAATACAAATACAAACTATTAATGTAGCATCTAGCAAAATTATTTTCAATGTGCACAATTTAACAAGTTGTATATTTCACACCCCCAATGCTTCACTTAAGTAAAAATTCAAATCATGTTTGCACTGACCATAATAATATTAAATTATAAATCAATGATAGATATTCATAGAATTATCCAATGTTTAGAAATTAAATATTATACTTCTAGAGAACATATGAAATCACAAGTAAATTAGTATTTTGAACATATATACATCTGTTATATTTTATAAAAAATGTAGAGAAAAAATAAATGGCTATTCTGATGTAAGTAGAATAAAAGCATTTTAAAGACCCACTTGACATAGGAAACAGAAAAATATAATAAATAACAATGAAATAAATGTGGGTTCTTAGAGGACAGCAAGAAAAATGAAAAAGCCAAGAGAGGACAGGGAGAGAAAACAAAAGCAAGTCACACAAAGTAGTAAAGCGTTACTTCCAGTCCTGCAGAAAGCACAAGGGTAGAAAAGGACTGTTAAGAGCAATGTGATATACGGTTAGTAAAAATTTAAATGAAATACCTAACACCTTGAAAAACAGCACAAGCTATCTAAGCTGACTAAGCCAATCTTGCTAAGCCATAACCCTATCACATTAGGAAAAATTTCACTAATTCTAGATTGTGAATAATTTTTATTCTGTGAATACTTTTCCAGATAATTAAAGGAAAGCTAATATTTAACTTATTCTTTGAAACTTAAATTTTTAGCACCAAAATTAGATATTAATAGATATTATACATTACCAAATAGAACACATAAGCCAATACATTTGAAGTAGATATTTATTGCTATCAATCACCTTTTGATCACTGCCTCCACTGTGCCATATTAATTTTTTTATTATAAAGAGAATAAAAAGACAATAAGAAAATAACAACAACATAGACAAAAACAAAACAAATTGAAAACAATAATACAGGATTTCAAAACAAAGTGATAGAATTAACAGTGATTGTTATATTACATATTATTATCTTCAACAAATTTGCTTAGAATATCAGATGTAAGAATGCAACATTGTTCAAGCAATAGCAATATGCGATATAACAACCACTGGTGAATTCCTACCATCTTGTTTGGTAAAGCTCTGTGTCATACATTTTGTATGTTGCATTTCCATTTTATTTGCCTTTAAGCATCTTTACATTTTTTCTTTTTTCTGCTGAAAAATTGCCTATTCATGAACACATTATTTAATTTACTTGAGGTATTTGTTTGGCTTCTGAAGTTCCTTCCATTACTGCTTTTCTGCTGCATACCACTGTGGTAGGAAAAATATTCATACAGTTTTGATTTTTGAATTTATTAAGACCTGCTTTGTGACAAACATAGGCTATCTCATTAAGAATAGTCTAAGAGCACTAGAAAAGAATGTCTATTCTTTAATGAATGTATGTACCTGACAGGCCTATTCTCTCCAAAATGCAATTCAATTAGATTATTTCCTCAATTTTTTGTCTGGTAAATCTTCCCATTGTTACAAATGGGGCACTATGCCCCTGGCAGTATTATCATATTGCTACTTATCTCTTTGTGTCCATTAGTATGTGCTTCATATATTCAGTTGTGCCATTATTGGGGGTGTGAGTATTTGTAAATGGTATGTCTCCCTCTTATTTTTTTTTTTT
>PVLD010019411.1:0-36527 GCA_004027595.1 Dinomys branickii
ATTCCCTACTATCTTCTCTATAATTTGGTATTTCCTTTAATGTTTTTGTGTTAACTAATGTGAAGATAACTATGTAATACAACATCCAGTGCTAATTCCCTACTATATTCTGTATAACTTTGTATTTTCTGTATTGTTTATGGCTTTTCTGGTTCATATGTCTCCATTCTTTTGTCTTTAAAATAAAATTAAAAAACAACAACAACAACAAAAACAAATTATCAGCCCAGAGTCAGACTTTTTTTTCCTTTTTTTCAGAGTCAGATTTGAGTTCAGTTTAAATACAGTTTGTGCTAGGTGTGGTGGTGCACACCTGTAATCCTAGCACTCAGGAGGCTGAAGCAGGAGAATCATTGTGAATTCAAGACAAGCCTGGGCTACAAAGTGAGCTCAAGGCCAGCCTGAACTGTATAGCGAGAACTTGTCTCAAAAAAGACAAACAAACAAACAAACACAATAAATATGGCTTGTGAGTGGGAAGTACAAAGCTGATAGCAGGTTATTACATGACTGGTTACATGGAATACAAGAATTATGCCACATATTGTCAGGAACATTCTGGGTGGGAGGGGGTCTGAGAAGAGTAGGCAGAGTTGAAAGTATCCTTGACTGGGCCAAACTTCCCCCACAGGTGATGGCCTTGAAGCCCTGGAAGCAAGTTGGAATCATTGCATGTTTTCACTTCATAATTATTATTTTTTGTCTTTTTGAGACAGGGTCTCACTATGCAGTTCAGGCTGGCCTTGAGCTCACTTTGTAGTCCAGGCTGGTCTCACTCAAACTTGCACCAATCCTCCTGCCACAGCCTCCCCCGTGCTGGGATTACAGGCATGCGCCACCATGCCTAGTTCATTACATATTTTTAAAACACAGCCAGATACAGTCAGTTTGACCCCACACATTGTTAAGGGGGCACATCTGGGCCTAGACAGTCAAGGCTAGCTATGAGATGGGGAGCATGAGCATAGTCACAGGCTGTGAACTTATTTCTAACTTTTGTTATAATATGCCTCAAGTCTGCTATTCTGTAAGTGTGCCCTAACCCCCACATGTTACAACACTATTATAGACAGCTGAATTAGGTAGAGATACTATAGGAATCAGACAGGTCTACGCCCTCAAAGAAGTCAGGGCAGAAGATAAGAACACACTACAACAGTGGCTAGAGGCAAATTTGTTGAAGGCCAGGCCTCAAGATAAAGACAGAATGACCAGACCTCCATGCCTCCCTGAGGAATAAACAATAATGACTGATACTCTAAATAGGCATCAGTCACTGGGGTAGGGGACCAAGACCCCCTGACCCATCCTTTCCAGGAAAGGTCCTTGTTTCTATGTACAGTTGCTACATGACTTGCTCTCCTTTGGATCAATATTATCTAAATGACCACACTTATAATCTTATTCGTTGTCCACAGTTTTGTCCCGCTTTATACCCACCTCACCATTTCATGCCCCCCCTCATGATTTTGCTTTATTATGCTTCCCCTGTAAATGGAGTCTTTAGCAACCCACTTTCTGGGGGCCCCTCTTGTCTCTCTTAGGTCAAAGTTATCTTTCCCTCATTAAAATTTCCCACCTGCTTTTAAAAAATCACAACCTCGCACTTGCCAGGCAAGTGCTGCGCCTTTGAGCTATATCTCCAGCCTGGCAACTTCCTTTGTTCCTTAGAATTCATTATTCCAGTTTTGGGGAACACGAACTCAGCATATCAGACATCTAGCATGCTGGGAGTTACAATATTTCCCCTGTATCATTTGGAGGCCTGCATCAGTCCTATAACAACACTATAACACTATAACAACCCTACATCTGTCCATCCAGTCAAGTCTGCTTTCCCTCCAGGATGTAAGATCACAAGACCAGACCTTTGTTGGTGACCGTATGCCCGGCATCTAGGACGAGCTTAGCACACAGTGGTGCCCTGCAAATGACCAAGTCGGTCATCTGAGGGTCCTAAACAGCAGGAAGAAGTGGAGCCCAGGCTGGACTGCAGGATCAGGGGGGCTTTTGAGGATGTTCCATTGGGAGCCGACAAGGAGCTGTGAAGGGTGGCCTGCTGGTCACCTGTCTGGAGGATTCCTAGCAGATCAACAGCCTCTTGCATCATCACAGTTTTCATCTAGATGTGCCCAAGAGGCTTGTGTGCTCTCAGGTGCCAACTTGGGAAGGTGATGGGATCAGGTAGGTTTAGCTCTCACTCTGGGTGGGAGGTAAGGTATGGTTGGAAGAGGTGGGTGGGTCCATCTCCCTCTTCCTTCAGTTGTCTGCTTCCTGTGCAACTGCCATCCACACAGACCCTACCACCAGGCCAACCTGATTTGGAGTCAGCCCACTGTGGACCAAAACCTTTACACGTTATGCGCCAAATGAATCTTTCCACCTAAATTGTGGGTGTGGGTGTGGGGCTGGGCATGGTGGTGCATGCCTATAATCTCAGCACTTGGAAGGCTGGGGCAGGAAGATCTCTGCGATTTCAAGGTCAGCCTGGGCTGTATACTAAGTTCAAGACCAGCCTGAACTACATATTGAGATCCTGTCTCAAAACAAAAAGTTGTGTCAGGTATTATGCTGTATTGTAGTTTGGGGTTTTACAAGGGGAAACAATGCAATACAGGACACTTAATTCTAAAATTATCTTATAATAATCACCCAAAGAGTCATATACAAAAAGTGTAGGAAATCTGTCCACACACTAAAGACCAAAGAATCCAGCCAAGGGCCTGGATCCCACGCCAATCCTGCATGAGTCCAGCTGAAGACCTAGAGCCCAGAACAATGCTTCCCATGAGTCCAACTGGAGACCTAGAGCCCATGACAACATCTCATGCAGGCCTGTTTCATGGATCTGCACTGGGAAGGCCCAAAGGTCAGTGGTGGAAGCTAGAGTCTGTGCCAACAGGATGAAGGCTCTGTGCTGGCAGGCTGAGGGATCTGAACTGGAGCCAGGAAGCGACACTCAAAGTAAGAACCAGAGCTCCCCTGAAAAATACCACAGCCGTCCTCAGGAACAGTGAGGTCCTGAGCTCCTCTAATGGTAAGGAAAGCTGAGTTCCCATCAGGAAAGCCCATGAGACAGTCTTCTCCAGGAGACTGAGCAGCACACCATCTTCTCCTCCAGAGCCAGGAAGCAATGCTCAGAGTGAGGACCAGAGCTCCCCAAAGTGAACTGTAGCCATTCTCAGTGACACCAAGGTCCCGAGCTCTTTTGACGATAAGAACAGCCTAATTCATCAGGGAAGCCAGCATGACAAACTCCTCCAGGAAAACCTACAGCTCCCTACAGCTTCTCCTCTTTTCCAGTTCTGCCTCTTACGCTGCTGGCAATAATCCTCAGGCGGGCCTCCCACACCCAGCGCCATGTTGGTTCAGTTTAGCTGGGTGTTACAAGTTGACCACCAGTTGTCAATCCACCACATGTTCCAATGACAAAAAAAAAGTGACTAAGACATTGCCCAAAAAAGGAGAAAGCTGGGGGGGGGGGCTTGTACCTAGATTCTGCCAGCTCTGACACATGTGGAATCAGTTTCACAGACCAGACATTCAGAGCAACATTCTTCACACGTCTGTTTCCAACAATACCCCAAGGCCAGCAAGGTGCAAGCTCTAGGAGTTGAGCATGGGAACAAATCACTTCCTTTTGCTTGTTTGGGCAGAAAAAGGAGTTGCTTGCATGTAAAAACTTGTCACCTGGTATGCTGGTATGAGCTTGCAATCCTAGTGACTCAGGAAGCTGAGGCAGAAGGATCACAAGGTCCAGCCCAGTCTGGACAGTTTAGTGATTTAGCAAGCTCCTGTCTCAAAATAAAAAGGGCTGGGGATGTGGTACAGCACCAAGGCCCTGGGTTCAACCCTAGTGCTGAGATGGAATTAGGGTGTGGCAAAACTAGCTGGTGAAGTGGGTGTGGCCTGTTAACTACAATATCCCAGACACCAGGGCAGAGCAGTTTCCAAAGCCCTGCACATGGACTTCTCCATAGAACTCGAGCAGGTTTTCACCTGATCCCTGAGGTGTGGGATCCCAGCACTGCCTCTCAGGACCCAGACATCAGAGTTCTTGCAGGTTTCCCCAAGATTTGGATGGCATAAAGGAAAGGCAGCCGTGAGGGGTGGGGCTATTGTAACTTTCTATGATAGTCCATGCTGTGTTTCTTAAATAAACTGCCACTGCGTTTTGCTCATTTCACTCAATTCTTTGTTCAAGGTGAGGAGAACCTGGTATCCAACTGCAGAAGTAGAAGCGAGCTATCCAGAACCCAGGAGTGTTTGTCTGGGAAGCCACTCTTTAGAAATAAGCTACCCAACAGCACCACAAAAATAGTGAATAAATAAAATAGGGCTGGGGGGTATAGCTCAGGGGTATAGCCCCTAGGTTTGGGCCCCAGTTTCATTAAAAAAAAATTAAAAAGCAAACTCCAAAACTTGTCATGGTATGGCAAACCAGAGCACTCAGCAGTCAGAAGGTCGGGATTCAAATGCCAATTCCTGGCCAGACATGGTGGTGCACGCCTGTGATCCTAGAACAGACAGGGATCAAAACATTATCTTTGTTACTGAGAACAGCTGTACTGTCACCTGCATTGTCAGCAGCACACATGGACACCCTATCATGGCTCTGGGAGGTGCAGGTGGCTGGTGGGCGAAGCAAGGTGGATCTGCTGAGAGTAGAAGGAGACCTGTCTGCCTCCTTTGACCGTACGAGAGGGGGGAGACCTTCTCAGTACCATCTCAGGGAGCTTTTATGGAGACTAAAGAAAAGTGTGAGTAGAGTGTCTAGAACATAGTAGACTCCAAGAAAAAGATCCTGTATTACAGGCAACTACATTAGGAAGAAACATTTTAGGCAGTTAGACAGGGCAAGGCCCTCGAGGGAGTCAATGCAGAAGATGAGAATACATCACAACCTCGGCAGGCTGAGCATCTGTTGAAGGCCAAGCCTCAAGAGAAAGGTGAAATGACCGTCTACACACTTCCCAAGTGCTAAGGGGTCCAATAGAGTCTATTTTTTTTCTTTTTTTGAGACAGGGTCTCGCTATGCAGTTCAGGCTGGACTTGCGCTCCCTTTGTAGCCCAGGCTGGTCTTGAACGCAAAACGATCCTCCTGCCTCAGCCTCCTGAGTGCTGGGATTACAGGCGTGGGCCACCACACCGGGCTTCCAATAGAGTCTAGACAGACATCAGTCACCTTGGTGGGTGACCAAGAGGACCTCAGAGCCATCCCTTCCTGAAAAGTTCTTTGTTCTTTCCATGTACACTTGTTACATGACTCGCCTTCCCATTGGACCAATGTTACCTAAGCGTCTATTTTTATAATCTTATTGGTCACAGTTTCGTCCCACGTTGTACTCACTTCATCATTTTGCTCTATAAAACTTCCTCCTGTATTATCCCTACATCATCCTGATCCATCGCTTACAAAAAAGGTCCTTGTTCCTTCCATGTACCCTTGCTACGTGACCTGCTTCCCCATTGAATCAACATTACCTAAGCACCTACACTTGTAATCTTATTGGTTGATCATAGTTTTGACCCATATTGTACCCACTTCATGATTTTGCTCCTTAGAACTTCCTCTGAAGAGGGCTTGGTATAGGAGAAAGGAACTCCCCACCTGCTAGATGTCCAGTATGACTTTGTGTTCTCTAAACTTGAAGAATGAGTTTTAGGAACAACGAAATAAATTAGAGCAAAATACATTTATTGAGGGAAAGGAAGCTTCTGTCTGAGAAAGACAGAAGGGGTCCCAAGTGGGTTCCTGAGGACCCTGCCTTTTCTAGGGGTATTTTGTTTGTTTTGGTACTGGGAATCAAACTCAGGACCTTGTGCTTGCTAAGCAGGCACTGTGCTGCTGAGCTATATCCCCGGCAACCTAGGGATTTTTGTAGAGCAAATGCACAAGATGAGTTGGGCCCAAGGTGGAGAAAATGAGGAATCACAAGGTGGGCCTGAGGTGGGACAAAACTATGGTCAACCCATGTAATGACAAGCATAATTGCCCAGGTAAAACTGATGAAATCTGGATCAAGTGGGGAGGCGAGTCACATAGCAAGTGAGCATGAATACAGAACAGGGGCTCTTCCTGTGGGTCAGTGGCTCTTCCGGGCTTCCTTAAGGTGATGGATACTTTTTTTGTTGTTAGTATCAGAAGTCGAACTCAGGACCTTGCACTTGCCAGGCAGGCACTGTGCCGCTAAGCTATATCCCCAGCCCTGGATACTCTATCAGTTCCTGGTGTTTACTCTTAGGAAGTATGTGGGAGCATTTGTTTTATCTTCTGTCTTGAAGTCTGGCCCACAGTGGAGGTGCCTGTCTTCCCCGCAGTTGCAAGGTGTCTCATCTTCTGCTCTGGATCCTTCACGGGCCTTGCCCTATCTGACAGCCTATAATACTTTATCTAATTGGCTGCCTATAACAGGTTTGTTGGCAGTCTTATTTTTCGGTCCCCTCCTGTCTCTCAGGAGCTGGCTCAACAAGATTTTCCTACACTTAACCTCTGTTGTTCCTTACAATTCATTCTTTGATTTTGGGGAACACAAATCCAGCCATCTGACACCTCATATACTGGAAGTTACATTATTTTCTGTATCACCTGCAGCAGTGTCCTAACCTGGGAAGCCAGTCAGACAGGTCAAATTGGTCACTACAAAAGGCCAAAGTTCAGAGACCATGTTACAGACAGCTAAGTTAGATAGAAATATTGGGCAAAACGCAACAGCAGGGTCCTGCTTCCCACTTAACCTGCCTTAGCCCATCCCTGCTGGCAGGGAAAAGCCCAGGAAGAGGAAGCGGTGGGTCTATGAGCCCAGAGGTTCGCTCCCTGCTGAGTCACTTTTCACTGGGCAAGGGAACACCTGCCTGAGGTTTTGAAAGCCCTGGAAAACCCCAGCAGTCCAAATCCCTGACAGGCTCTACCTGGGGTAACCCCTTTCGCTGATACATTCCCCCTGGCATTTCCAGCCCAAATTTCTTCAGATCCTCTTCTCCACACGGATCCACCTGGTAGTGCAGCCCACTGGCCCAGCTTGCCTAGATTCTCCATGGCAGTGCACCTTGGACACGCTAATCTAGCAGTAGTGACAGTTTATGTTTACTGACCACTTACTATTTTAGGCGTTATGTTGATTTTTACAACGGGAAGTAGGCACTGTAGTTACCTGCACTTTACATACGGGGGAGGGAGGCTGGAACTCAGAAGTAATAGTGTACAGTCCTTCCGTTAACTGCTGTGCTCCAGTGCCAGGCTCAGTGGAAGGAAACCCACAACATTTCACAACTTGTTTTGACGGAATCAGAAAAATCTAAGGTCTGTAAAAGTTCCAGCCCAATCTGGGTAATTTAGCAAGTTTGTGACTCTAAAGAAAAAAATAAAAAGTGGGGGGTAGCCTGAGGGGCCCTGGTTCAATCCTTAGTACTCCAAAATAAATGAATACATGAACATCTAAGATCTAGAAAAGATGAAAATCTACACTCTAGAAATGATAACCAATGGAACATTTGATTTTGTAAATGTTCAAACAGTCCTGGAGAACCCCCATACCACAGTAAGAACATGAGACCCCCAGATCCACACTACTTCTGCGCCCTTCCCATAACTCACACCCTTCTTTCTTCCAGAAAAAGTCATTTTCAAGGGGATCGTGGTGACGCATGCCTGTAATCTCAGCTGCGAGGGAAGCCGAGGTAGATCGGTCTAAATTTCCAGGCTGCTTGTTGGGATGTCTCTAGAGTTGAAGATTTAGCTCAGTGCTCTGTGGGTTCCATCTCTAGTACCAGAAAAAATGGAAAAATTAAAAAAAGAAAGAAACCTTTCCTGAAATTTTCTGTTTTTGCTTTTCAGTTCTCCATATATTGGCTTGCTTTTCTTCTTGGTGGTGGTGGGATGGGATGGGATCCGGGGCACTGGCACATTCTCTACTACTTCTTTTCCTATTATCATTATCTATGAAAGAAATAAAGAGGGTAAGAGAAGGCAAGGGGAGGGAGTGGAGCAATGAAACGAGAGAGGCGAGAAAAGGGGAGCAGAGCGGAGGGAAACAGAAGAGAACGCCTCACTGCTGTGTTAGCATGCGCGGGGGGATCGCGAGGAGTTGGTGGCGGACCTACGCTACACAGTGAGTTTAAGAGCAGTTTGAACCACAGAGCGAGGTCTCGTTTCCCAAAAAAACCCACCAAAAAATAATATAAAAGGAAAGAAAAATTCTCTTATGCGTATCAAAGTCAGAATTCTTCATACACCAGACGACCCGAAACCGCCCTGACCTCATCAAGAAACGCCGCGGAAGCCTTCCGAGCAGTCGCTCTGCCCTCAATCAATATGGCGGCCACTCGTGACGTCCTCTTCAGTCGCCCTCCCCCGCTGGTCGCCCCTCCCGAGGGGCGGCGGGTGGTGCGCAGGCGCGGCCGCGGCGGCGAAGGGGCGTCGGGCCCGCTTCCCGCAGTTGCCCGGCTGTGGCGGCCGCGGCGGTGGGATGGTGTAGTCGGGCTGCGCGGGCGGAGTGGGCTCACGCCGGCAGACGGGCTCGGGCGCCGCGGCCGCACGCTGAGGGGGCGTCGCCGCGGGTCCCGGGTGCTGCCATGGAGGCCCGCGGGGTGCTGGACGAGTTCACGGCGCCCGCTGCGAAGGCGGCGCTGCTGGAGCGGAGCCGCGGCCGCATCGAGGGCCTGTTCGGCGTGGGCCTGGCCGTGCTGGGCGCCCTGGGCGCCGAGGAGCCGCTGCCCGCGCGCATTTGGCTGCAGCTGCGCGGCGCGCCGGGCGCGGTGCACAGCGCCAAGGTGAGTCGGGGGCCGTGGCCAGCCAGTGCGCGGAGACTCGCCCGCGAGCGCGCAGGCCCGCCGTCCTCCGCCACGGCGGGGTCTGCCGGCGACGGGGTCTCAGCCCTCTGCGTGGGAGGGACAGCGCCGGGAGAAGGTCCGGGAGGGATGGGGTGGCTAACAGGACTGTTTAAAGCTGGGCGTGGTGGTGCCCTGCGGACACTGAGGCGGGAGGATTGCGAGTTCCAGCCCAGCCTGGGCTACGTAATAAGTTTAAGGCCAAGCTAGAGTATCTAGCAAGACCCTGTCTCAAAAAACAAAAGAACGAAAAACAAAACAATGCTGAAAATAACATCATCCCTGGTATTGATGTAGTGAACAAGTAAGATTTAAATAGTGCTTATAACACATTAGGCATCGACTAAATTCTTGGAATGAAACAGCCTTTAAAGTCCATTAAGATAGCTTTTGTCTTTTCTCTTTTTTTTTTTTAAATAAAATTAACAGCTGGGGAAACTGAAACTTGAAGTAGTGACTCACCTTGTGTCTAATTAGCATTTCAAACTTTTACCTCCTCTACCCCTTCATCCACTGTTCCCCTCCCCAGCCAGAAAACAACAAGAAAAGCTGCCCCTTGTAGGGGAGGGAGGGCGCTGGCCCCCGAAGATTCCGGTCATTGAGTCTGTGAAATACACCAGACAGAGAACAGGACCAAAAGCTTTTCATCACGAGTGCATGCGAGGGAGTCGCACAAAACGGGCTGGAAGAAGCCGGCTGGCTGGAGTCTGCACACCGAGTACCGGGGGAAACCTTGTGGGTTTAGGTGATGGCTTTCGCTCCTATCTTTGGTCAGATCAGGGAACTTCTGAGAAAGCCCCTCGCTGCATTTGCGTTCCTGAAGTGCTCAGTCCCTAGTAACTAGCGAGTACCGAGAGCGCGTTTCAGAGTGGGTTTCCTGAGCCCCTTCAGTCACCCCTCCTGCAGGACCCCAGTTTCTCTGGGTTTCCTGTTTGCTTTGCAGAGCTGCAGGATTCAGAGGCAGAGTTGTACCTAGTGCCCAGTTGGTGCTCAGGTGATGAGCACTAAGAGAACCTCCTCCCCTTTGTATCCTGTCTTTACAAACTGCACAGAACTTGAAGGAGCTGAGAAGTTGTGGCTCCTGACATTCTTCGGTTTAGCCAAAAAAAAACTTGCTTCTGTTTTGTGCAGAACAGACAGGACCCTTAGCTGTATGATCTTCTCCAAGCTTAGTTTAAAACGTTGTAGATGTTGAGTTAGATTTGAATTCTTGTTCTTAATTTTTTAAAAAATTTAATTCGGTCATATATATTGGTAGTGGGACTCAAACTCAGGACCTTGTACTTGCTTGCTTTCTTGTTTTTGTCTTTCTGAGACAGGGTCTCCCTATGCAGTTCAGGCTGGCCTTGTGCTTACTTTGTAGCCCAGGCTGTCTCAAACTTGTGATCCTTCTGCCTCAGCCTTCGAAGTGCAGGGATTACAGGCGTGCACCACCACACCCAGCATATCTGTTCTTAATTTCTTTAAAAAAAAAAAAATTCTTTAAATTGTATGATTTTTGTTGTTGTTGTTTGTTTTGTTTTTTGAGACAAGGTCTCCCTGTATAATTCAGGCTGGCCTTGAACTTGAGGCCATCCTTCTGCCCCAGCCTCCCAAGTGCTGGGATTGATACACGCACATCCACGCTTAGACACCTGGCCTAGTTTTCTAATTTAAGATAGTAAAGTTAACTTCTTTACATTCTTCCCCTTTCTGTCTCCTCAGCCATCCAATTTCTTCCACAACCCAGGGCTAAAAAGTATGACATTACTAAGTTTTGTTTTCACCAGAAATTCTCTTAATGGCACATTCATTCTTCTCCGCAGCAGTCGTTCCATACTACCTTCCTTGGTTTTACTCTGTTTCTTTCAGTTTGTTTTGGTTGTTAGATGGTTACCGTGTACCCCAGGTTGGCCTCTGACAGCCCCTCTTCCTGTCTCTGCTTCAGCACTGGGATTACAGGGAGCCGCCTGGCCTGGGTTTTTCTTCTTTTTCTGTTTCTTTTCTCTTTTGTGGTGCTGTGTGTTAATTTGTTGTTTTTCTTTCTGAGATGGGCTCCTACCGTGTGGCTTAGGCTGGCCTCCGCTCACGGTGGTCTTGCCCCTCAGTCTCCCAAGGCGCTAGGACGGGCCAGGGCCATCACACCTGACTTGTTTACTCTGTTGCTCCCTTCCTTCCTGAGACTTGGGGCCTCCTGTCACCTCTCTCACAGTCTAAACTCCTCTGACCTGTGGAACACTGGTTAGCACAGCCCCACCTGATGGTCTTAATTCTCGATTTTAGCAGCTGTGAGCTTTAACCTGGACAGTGTCTAGACGGTGTCTTTGCCTGGTGTTCTGCCCACCCCTGTTTTTTCTTCAGGACACCCCAAGCATGGAACGTACTTCCTTTGCTTCGCAGAAAAGCCCCACCCTTCCTGCCATACCCCTCAGTTCCCACTCTCTCGCTGTCCCTGCCACAAGTGTAGCAGGAGCTGATTGGAAGAGGTGTGTCTCAGTGATAGTCTGTCACCTGCCAGGTTATCTTGTCAACTGTATTACTCATAATCCAACCCTTTACAGAAGGTCCTTTTCCCCCTCTTTCTTCTTTGAGACTCGTGGGGAAGGGTTGAGTGCCACACTGAAGGGCTTTTTTGTTTTTGATTCATTTGGGAATTTGTTTTACTTTTTTGGAGAAAGAGGAAACCATGAACTTGATTAAAAAATTTTAAGAACAGGAGAACAATTAAGCATCACAAATACTTTAAGTTAAATTGTGGAGAAGCAGGCTTCGGGGAAATTTATTTATTTACTTATTTTAGGGTTTTTTTTGAGACAGGGCCTCACTATGTAGTTAAGGCTGGCTTTAAAGCCTCTGTGGCTCATTGTGGACTTGAACTAGCAGCAGTCCTCCTGCCTCAGCCTCCTGCATGGTTGGGATTATAGGCAGGCATTGCCATGCCTGTCTGGCCCATGAAGTTTTTTTAAACTGACTAGTGATGTGTCTGATCAGAGTAAGATGAGATCAGCTGTTCTGTGCCTTATTAAGTGTATTACTTTGTTTTCTTTTAGTGTGGTGCTGAGGCTCTAATCCCTCACCCACATCCCTGCAACTTTGTTTTCTTTTAAAATGTTAATCTACTGCCTTTTGTAATTGACAGAATGCAGCCTGCTCCTTTACTGCTGAGTGGAGTTGGGAGCTGCTGCTCAGAAGTGATGAGCAGGAGGAGGTGCTGGAAAAAGGCACAGGAAGCACCTCCTTTGTGAGAGGGAGCATTTATTGGAGGGAGCAGTGGCTACCTGGCCCAGACCTGGGACTCTAAAAGCAGAGGCCAGAAAACACATGGCACCCCGTGGAAGAAATGTGAGGGTCCCCCTGAAAAAGAGAAGGGCTGTGGGACCCAAGTGCCAGGCGAAGGCCGTCGGCCATTGTGCATAGGAGTCGCTCAGTGAAGGTTTTGAGAAGGAAACATTTTGCCTGAAACTATGGATAGGAGAATTTGGAGGCCAGAAGACACGCAGTAGAAGGAAAGTTGTTGCAGGTTTGAGTTCAACACGGATGGGGTGGGGTGGCAAGATTTTGTTTCTCCAACAGGCTCTTCCTATGTAATTCAGGCTGGCCTTGAGCTCACTGTGTAGTCCAGGCTGGCCTCAAACTCCCAGTGATTCTTCTGCCTCAGTCTCAAGGAGTACTGGGATCACTGGCATGCGCCACTGTGCCTGACGGACTTAGACGGACAGGGACTTAGAACTGAGTGATTGTAGGGATTTAGGGGAGGGCTTTAAACTCTGGGGACAGGAAGGTTGATGGCGGCATTGCTTGGCCTGGTGGTTGAGGGGCCACCAGGGAGTTGCCCTTTAAGGAGCATTTCTCATGTGCTGGGAAATGTCCTTTCTGTTGGCCTGGGGGAGATCACTGGTGCGCAAGGGGCTTTGTTTCTTTGCTGATGGAAATTAAAACTGAGGCATGGAAGTTCACAGATTTACAGGAAAAAGCTCTCATTGGAAAGGAAGAGAAAATGACAAGAGATCAAGCTGGCCACCTCAGAGAAGAAAGTAAGAGTACACAAGGAAAGAGCTTCCTGGGAGGGACCAGGGAACACGGGTGTGAAGGGGAGTCCCGGAGTAGGTGCTGAGCATGCTGTGGGCACCGGTCTTCCAGGACCCTGCGGTGGTTGGGGTCTGGTTGATCATTGCCTCAGTCCTGGTTGGAATCCTGTGGCTCAAGAGCAGTGGGGTTTCCCAGAGAGGCTTGTCCTAGCGTGTCGGCGTGGTCTCTTCTTGGGGTGGCTGTGAAGGACGGTGACTGAGGCACCGCTCCAGGGGCCTCTGGGACTGGACGTTTGTAAAAGCTTGTCACTGGGTGTCTCTGAAATCCTGCAGAGCTAGACTTACCTTGGTGTCCTCAGTCTTGAAGGGGTGAGGCAGTCTAGGCGAACCTTGAGTAACAAACCTTGTGAAAGACTCCCCAAGTGATTAGCCCAGTAATGAAAGAGACAACAAATGAAGGCTCCCTGGGGAGCCCAGGCTTCATCTTGCTTTTAGTTGGTGATCTGCAGTCCCTAATTCTTAGTCCCTGACTACCTCACAAGAAAACACAAAAAAATTTCCCCTTTTTTTTTTTTTTTTTTTTTTGGTAATTGTATTGTAGTATGGGGATTGGAAATTGAACCCAGGGCATTCATACTGGGCTACATTCCCAACCCTTACGCCCTTTTTAAGTTCTTTTGAGCCAGGTTTCCTAGGCTGGCCTTGAAATTGTAATCCTCCTGCCTCAGCCAGAGTGTTGGGATTGCCTCTGTGTACCCCCATGCTCAGTCACATCATAGTTTAATGAGAAACAGGTTAAGGACCCAGGAGTTTCTTGCCCTCTGGTGAGCTCTAACTGCATCAGAACCAAACAGGACTCAGGCAGCGTTGAGCTGTGTGTGAGGCACTACAGTTTAGTGTGAATAGCGCTTGCATTGCTCATCTGGCTTCAGGGCCAAGGAGAGTCCTGCAGAACATTGACTTTCTGGTGGTGGGAGGGGTACCTGTAAGTCACAGGGACAGAAAAGAGCCATTTGATTGGATTCCTCAGGTAGAGGGCGAGCTAGTGTAGAGGCTGCGTCCAGAGGGGAAAGGGGCAAGAGGCGAGGGGCCATGTCTGTGCCGGGCTGCAGCAGGGGGCAGCTGAGAGAAGTAGAGGTAGATGGTCCCACGCAGCTCTCAGCGTGCACCCCGCTGGCCTTGCTCCCTTGCTGCCCTTCCCTGCTGGAAGTACAGATACAGTGTTAGGCAACCTTTACTACAGCCTGACGTTACTTGGGGCTGAGCTTGTGAGAGCACAACAAGCCCAGAACGGGTCAGCCGGGGGCTGGTCAGACCCTCATACCCGTGGGGTGAACGGGTAATGGCAGGGAATAAAGACAGACAAGAGACAGTAGGGGACCGGGAGGAACCTCCCTCTAGTGGATGGGCTCAACAATCTCTGCAGTTGACCAACTTTTACTAGCAAGGGAGGAGCACAGGGAAAGGGGCTGTGTGCTTTTCGTGGGCCAGAAACTGCAGTAAATGGGGAACAATTTAATGAGAACAAGTCCTACGTGTCAGTACACCCACATTCTTTACACTGTCCTCAGCAGATGCTGTCTTCCCTTAGGCCTGCTGTGGCTGTCAGCTTTGTCGGCACAGCTGGGAAGGATGGGCCTTCTACGGTCTTTTCCTCCTAAAGCAAGTCATACCGGCTTCTAGATCACGGGAGCCCACTCATGTAGCCTAGCCCTTAGCACAGTAAAACAGTATTTCATGTCCCTTGGTCCCCAGTAGGGGACAGTGTCCATAAAGCACCATGCAGAGGGGCTGAGGCAGAAGGATCACTGTAATCCCAGGGTCAGCCTGGGCTTCACAGTGAGCTCAAGGCCAGTCTGAGTTGCAAAGCAAGATCCTGTCTGTAAATGAATGAATGAATGAACTCTTCTTTTAGATGAGAGTATCACAGAGCTTCTTGTGGCCAGGCTGCGTGAGGCCTGGGAGGTGACTGACAGGGACTGCACAGGGCACACTGCCCACCCTGCCTGAGGCCAGATGCATGAGCATAGCATTAGCCATTGACACGATGCGCTGCATTCACCAAGAGGCCCGTTTGTCTGTTTTTCTCTTTAAGTGTCAACTAATTTATGTTTCAGAAACTATGCATGTTGGGAATTATACTGGTAAAATTTTGCATTATACTTTTTTTGAGACAGGATCTCTTTATATAGTTCGGGCTGGCCTTGAACTCATTATGTAGCCCAGGCTGGCCTCAAAAACTCAGAAATCATTCTCCTGCTTCAGCCTCCTGAGTGCTTGATTACAGGTGTGTACCACCATGCCTGGCTTCTTGTTTGTTTGTTTGTTTTGTTGTTGTTAGTTTTCGTTATTTATTTTTTCGAGACAGGGTTTCACTATAGTCCAGGCTGGCCTTCCAACTACCAGATAGCCCAGGCTGGCATTGAACTCGGCTGTTCTTCGGCCTCAGTCACCTAGTTGCTGGGATTACAGGCCTGTGCCACCATGCTTGGCCTTGCGTTATTCTTTTTAAGGTGCGTATTTTAAGAAAACAACAAAAACTAACCATGCTTGCTAAATATGTTGAACTAGTTTCAGCTTGCGAGGTGCTTTTTCAGGATCTCCTCTCTAGGTAACAGGTGTCGACCGTAGTAAGATTACACTTTCCCCATTGGAGAACTAGGCAGTCAATACCTCACCCTGCCACAGTCTCAGTGCCCTAGCACGCTGGTTCACCCCCAAGACTGAGGCGAGAGCCTGGGAACAGGAGCGTGTTGGGCTTAGCAGACTGCTCAAGTGCAGCAGGAGAGAAAGAGAGACTGGCACCAAGTCACAGCCAGGGAGAGGTGATGGTGTGACAGGGCCTGGAGGTTAGGGTCTGAGTGTCATGGAGCTGGGCAGACGGAGGGTTGGACTGTGCCTGAGTGGTCCTCGGGTGGTGAGCTGTAAGTGTAACTTTGTGGCTGCACAGTGATGCCAAGGAGTAGGGAGAGCTCTGAGCTATAACCGGAGAGGAATGGAGAGGGAGTTCTGAGGCCTGCGCTCACCCTGCTGGTACTGGGTGAGCAGGAAGTGCGGGATTCCTGGGAATGCTGCTGTCCTGAGATCCCAGAGCCCATCGTAGGAGTGGCCGGGGAGCAGGAGCCTGTCCCTAAGGGCCATGCAGATAGGCACCACTGGAGGTGTAGCAAGGCATCTTGGTGAGCAGGGCTGCGCTGCAGATGTTGTTGAGGGCTTAATTACCTCGTGGCCTGACAGCTGCTGAGAGCCATGGCCGGTGACCTGCTGTGTCCACGCCTGAAAGACATGTCGTTATGACAGGAACTGGAGGACTCCAGTTTTTTTTTTTTTTTTTTTTTTTCTTCTTTTTTGAGACAGGATCTCACTATGCAGTTCAGACTGGCCTTGAGCTCACTTATGTAGCTCTGGCTGGTCTCGAGCTCTCAATGATCCCTCTCTCTGCCTCAGCCTTCGAAGTGCTGGGATTACAGGTGTGTGCCAACACACCCGGCCGTCCTCAGTCTTCAAGTACTGAAATTACACTGTTCCCAAGACACCATGCCAACACGAAGAACATCCATCCACACTTAGCTTGTGAGGAAAAAGTAACAGGATGGGGTCTTTAGATGAGGTGGTGGTTTGTGGTGGTGCACACCTGTATCACTAGCACTCAGCAGTCTGAGGCCTGGAGATTGCCAAGAGTTCAAGGGCAACCTGGGCTACATAGCAAGACTCTGTCTCAAAAAGTAAAAAGGACCCAAAAAAAAGGGAGGTGGTAATTAACCTTTGCCCAAGTGAATGGGTGTTCTGGTTTGTGGCACTGGTCCCACTGAACTGAATTCCCTTGAATTTGGGATCCTCCTACCTCAGCTTGCGAGGGCTAGGATTGCAGGCAAGCACCACCTGCCCAGCTTTTGATGGGAGGTTTTATGTGTTTGTGGAGGAAGAGAAAAGGATAAGAATGAGAAACACGTAATACAAGTTGAAGTGGCTTGTTGCTGCACAGACTTCAGAGGGTTAGAGTTGACCCAGTATTTCTCATTTCCTTTTTGGTTGGAAGAGCTTTTATACTTGGTTCATGAATGGACAGTAGATTTGTTCATGGAGGAAATAAATTCAGAGAATGCAATACAGGTATTGTCATTGAGCTTTTGTTTTGATTTTACCAGAAAGGCGGGTGGTGGCCTTTTTGCATTTCCAGGAATGTTTTTCTTATTCATGATAGTTGTGAAAATCATATTCTTCAGAAACAGTGGTTGGCCAATCTATTTTTATGCCTAGCATTTTGGGGTTATACCAGAATGTTGAAATCAGGGATACTCACATTGTAGTATGAGGGTCAGAGGTGATTGCTCATGACTAGTTTCTTCTTCCTGTTCATTTTCCAGAAAGTATTGTAGGGTTGCAATTAAAACAAGACCACATTTGTCCTGGGTTTTACTCAAATGGTAATTGTATAAGGTTAGTTGTAACTTTCAAAACAGAATTGTACATGGAAAATCCTTGTAGTAAAACTTTTCCTCCAATCAATATAGCAAAGAAAATTCTTTTGCTAAATTTTAAGAGGATTCTTTCCACTTGGAGGTTTTGTTCAGTCTTTTAGTGCTGATAGAATAATAATTTACATTAGTTGATAAGAGCTGTGTGAATAAATGAAGGAGTGGCAGGCAGTTGTGATTATGGTGTCTTCTGATGGACACGCCGATCCACCATTCTGAGGTCTTTGTCCATTCTACAGCCAACATATTTATTTCACACTGACTCTGTGATTTTTATTTTATTTATTTTTAAATTTTAACATAGTTTTATTGTTATTATTTTTTGTCTTTTTGAGACAGGGTCTTGCTATGCAGTCCAGGCTGGCCCTAAGCTCACTTTGTAGCCCAGGCTGATCTTGAACTTGAACTTGCAGTGATCCTCCTGCCACAGTCTCCCAAGTGCTGGGATTACAGGTGTGCACTACCATGCCTGGTTTAATTTTGATTTTATTTATTTATTTTTCTCTTTTTGAGACAGGGGCTCACCATGCAGATCAGGCTGGCCTTGAGCTCACTTTGTAACCCAGGCTGGTCTTGAACTTGAACTTGCAGTGATCCTCCTGCCTCAGCCTCCCAAGTGCTGGGATTATAGGTTTGTACCACCACACCTGGCTTAATTTTTACTTCAAAGAAAAGGAAACAAAAAGCAAAAAAAAAAAGCTTCCAAAGAACAAAATTCCAAAACAATGTGGTAAGAGGCTAATAATGGTTAATACATTGTATATTATTATCTTTAGTTACTCAGAGTATAAGATAACAGCATTTAATTGTCCAATTGTCCAAACAATATTAGCATACACCCATCTTTTCAATGAACTGACAGAAATTAGCTGTATAACTATTTTAACTATCTTTTATGTATATATGTATATTTTTTCTTTTCCTTTTACTTTTTTTTTTTCCAGTCCTGTAAACCAGTTTCTCTTCCCTTTTCAAGATTCTTCCCATTTTACAATATCTGTTGTACATTTGGATCCCATTTACTCTTTCAGCTTCTCACATTAGGGAGATAATATGTTTACACATTTGTGCCTGACTTATTTCACTTGAATACGGTCCTAAGTTGCATCCATTTACCTATAAAAGTCTTCAGTGTATACTTTTTATGACTGCGTAATACACCATTATATGAAAAGATCACTTTTTTGTTTGTTTGTTTGTTTGTCTTTTTGAGACAGGGTCTCACTGTATAGTTCAGGCTGGCCTTGAGCTCACTTTGTAGCCCAGACTGGTCTCAAACTTGCAATGATCCTCCTGCCCCAGCCTCCCGAGTGCTGGGATTACAGGCGTGGGCCAGCACCCCCAGTGATTTTTAAATGAAGGTAATAAAGTTGTTTGTTTGGATAGATTAGTACAGCTTGGTATATCTGTATTAGTTGGATAAGAGATTTCCTGCAGCAATAAAAACTTATACAAAGAGATTTAGAGTTGTTGTTTTTTTTTTTCACTTAAGTCTAAATATAAGCAAGAGTCCAAGGCTGGGTAATGGTTATCTGTTCCCTTTGACAAGCACTCAGGAGGCTGAGACAGGAGGATTGTTGTGAGTTCGAGACCTGCCTGGGCTAAAAAGTGAGCTCAAGGCCGGCCTGAACTGCATAGCGAGATACTGTCTCAAAAAGACAACAACAAAAAAAAGAAGGAATGAGGGAAGACGAAGTAGTGTTTCTTCAAAAAATTGTGCAGCTTACCTGTCATTGGCCAGAGCTGTGTCATATGGCTTCTGTTAGTAACAGAAGGAGATAGGAAAAACAATTTATAAAGAAAAAGTACAATAGAAAAAAGTTTAGGGCATGATGGCACATGCCTGTAATTCTGTAGGAAGTTTTTAATTTTAATGTAGGTACATTGCTGCCCTGAACAAAATCTGGATCCTGTTACTAAAGAAGTGAAAAATTGGTACAGTCTTGGTAGATAAGAGGTAGGACTGCTGTAGCACGTTCACCCACTTTTTATCATGTACCATCCCCAAATTCCTTGCTTTTTGTTCTTCTCCAAATTGGGGATTGGCATCAGGGCCTTCACACCAAGTTCCCCCTGCCTTAACTTCGTTTTGGTAGTGCTGGAGACGGTGAACTCAGGGCCTTACACTTGCTAGGCAAGCATTCTATCTCTGAGCTACATCCCCAGGCCCTCCCCTCTTCAGCATTTGAAACAGGGTCTCACTAGTGTCACTGAATTATACTACATTACTACATTATTGAGCCAGGCTGGGTTCAAATTGGAGATCTTCCTGCCCAGCTTCTGGAGTGCTGGTATTACAGGCATGCACCACCCCTCCTGGCACCAGACACTTACTTTTTCATTTTGAGATAGGTCATGCTAAGTTGCCCACGCTGGGCTGAAATAAATTAGATTTTCGAGTGCAGGCTGGCCTTGAACTCATGGCAGTCCTGTTGATTACCTAAGTGAGCCAGAATCCAGTTGAAATATTTCAGGGGTGCCATGAAAAAAAACTTAAACCTCCTTCCATAGAACTTGGTGGAACTTCCAAGATGATTTGCTACATGTCAGATATGCTGAGTTCATGTTCCCTGAAGTTGAAGAAAAAATTCTGAAGAACAGGGGTTACAAGTAGGAAAGTTTATTGGAGAAAAGGAATGGGGCATAGGATGGCTCCAGAGAGACAGGAGGGGTCCAGAATGAGTTGTCTTGGGCTGAAATTTATGACCTTCCTGTCTCAGGCACACAGAATGGTGGGATTACAGAGCTACCATGCCCAGTTGGGAAGTTTTTTAAATTAACATGGTAGGGTTGTGATACACATTATACTTTTAAGTAATTACACTTATGTACATCATACAGAGATTAATACACACACTCCAGATTTCTCTGAGGGTGTTTTAGATAAGAGCAGAGGGAAGGGAAGGTTAAATCCAGCTGCAAAAAATAAGCAGTCCCCTTAGTCCAGCTCTAGGGGACTTTGGGTGTGGTTCTAAGGGTCTTGAGCATTAGAGCTGCGCAGTGAACAGCTTAGAAATTTTGAGCAGGAAGTGAAACAGCACTGTTAGAAGTGAGTCTAATACTGTAACAAGTGAGTGGAGGTGATGAGACCTACAAGCAGAGAAGAGTGAGAGTTGCACCGCAGGGAGCCTGGAGCCTGCGGGGAGGTGGCTACCAGTGGGGTGGTGGGGCTGGAGATGCCATTAAAGGTTGGGGTTGAGCCTCCATTGGCATTAGAACAGCTGCGATGGGAGGCTGAGGAGTCTGAGCTTAGCTGGTGGGAAGGACCAGGAGAGAGTTTTGGGAAGTGACAGCGTAGAACTCGGGGCAGGAGTAGGAAGTAAAGACAGTGTGGGTGGTGTGCTGGAACGGCGCAGGCCTGCCCTGTGCACTGGCCTCGGCAGGCGTGGAATGGGGAGAGGCAGACCTGGGTGGAGTGGCGCAGAATAGTTATTGGGGCACATAGTGACAGGAACTTGGCCCAGGGTGGCAGAAGCAGGTGGGTCTTATTGTTGGGTTGGAAAGAGTGACATGTTTATGGGTTCAGACAAGAGTAACTTCATGCTGGGCAGAATGGACCTGGTTTATCTAAGATAATCTGAGAGTCAGGTGCATCCCTGCAGCCCAGACCTGCTGGTTTTATCTGATGAGGATTTGCTGGGGAAGCTATGCAGGAAAACGTTTTCTGCCTGGGGTCCTGGGGCAGTCAGGCAGCTCCGGGCGCTGTGGTTGTGGCAGGCTGTCTCCATCGGGTACTGGGCATGTGCAGGCAGGAAGAGCTTGCTGAATGCGGGTATCTGACAGTGCTGTGCGGAGCCAGCCCAAGGAGGATGAGTGCAGAGAAGCGTCTTTGGTCCGGGCAGTATTTATTGTTGTTGGTGCTGCGATTGGTTCGGTCCGAACAGCACGGGATGATGATTTCAAGGGGCAGATGCAAGATGGCTGAGATGTTTTCGTTTGGTGAAAGGGTGACAGTGGGGTGGCCCTGTGTGTTGCTGTGGGGTGTAGGAAGTACAACGTAGGGCTGAAGACTCCCCAGCATGTTTGCAGTCATAGCAGCTGAGAGGGATTGGAGTGGCTCCTGGGCAAGGCAGAGTGTGAAAGCACAACTCTGAATCAAAAGGAGGGAAAAGGATTTTTTTTTTACATTGTAAAATTTTACTTATTTTTAGTTTTTGAGTCAGCATCTTGCCAAGCTGCCCAGGCTGACCTTGAACTTGCTTCCTCTTGCTTCTGCCTCCTGAGAATCTGGGACTACAGGCACAAGATAAATGGAGACAAGTCAAAGGGGTTCATACATACTGGCCTATAGACTCAGACAAAATGCATATGCCTTTTTATGTGGGGGTGCAGTACTGGGAGTCGAACCCAGGGCCCTTGCCCTGAGCTGCGTCCCCATCCCTGTTTGCTTACTTACTAAATTTTGAGACAGGGTCTCCCTAAGTTGCTAAATTGCCCATGCTGAGCTCTGACTTGTAGCCCTCCTGGCTCAGAATGCTAGGTTACAGGTGTGTCCCACCACACGTAAACGTGTGCCTTTTCCTGAGAGTGATGGTGAGCAGGGCACTGGTGGCTTGCCAGGGTTCTTTCTGCAAGAGTAAGGGGTAGACTGACCAGGAAAGGGGAATGTTTTGAAAATAGTCAAGGTGTAGAGCTCTGCAGATGTAGTTTCACGGGGATAAAGACTCGAGAGGGCTCTGAGTGTGACCAGCAGTGCATGCTGTGACTGCAGGAGGGCCCTTCCCTAGAGGGCAGTGAAAGCTCCTCCGGAAAGAACTCAAGCAGTGGGAGAAAGGTGCAGCAGAAGGCAGGTGTTGAGAGCGTGTTGCAACAGTGGTCAGTAGGGGTAGCGTCAGTTTTACATCAGTGTAAAACTAGCCAGATAGAGATATGAAGTGGACCTGCTGTCAACTGTAGATTATAGATCAGTGATGTTAAAAGTTTATATTTTCTGAGGCCTATTTTCTGTGCCTGTCCCTTTTGCCATGCTGGTGGTAGAGCTAGGTGAACACTCTACCTCTCAGCTACATCCTAGTCCCTATGTAGCCTTTGGGATTTGTGGTATGCTGCAGGCCTTGTTAATGCCTGTCATATGAATCCACTTTTCTCTGAAGCTGACATAACTCACTGGGTGTTGTGGCGCAGTACCAGCATTTGGGACTGCTATTGAGTTCAAGGCTGGCATGAACTGCATAGTAAGACCTTGTCTCAAAAAGACAAAAAACCCAAATGATAACATAAGAACACTTACGGAGGTGTTTTCTAAGTAGAAAAGTATCTTTAGAATCCCCGAGGTGTGCAGCCATGGCTGACCAGAACCACTGTAGAACTCCCATGCCTTGAGGGCTTCTGACAATAGTGTTGCTCCTTCCTGGATGATTTGTGGCTATCTGGCATTCTTTACTGGGCTGTGCCGGCAGTGATACCTGACAGCCAGTCAGCAGCCGGCATGGTGCTCTCCAGTCATGGTGGTTTTTAGCTGTTGCTGCCTTCAGTGAGTGCTTGCATGTGTGCTACCAGTTGTCACTTGATGCTGCATACTCTGCAGGTAGCAGCTGAAGTTGTTCCCTCTGGTAAGCTGCTTCTGAGAGTATGGAACTGGCTGTGAGGCTGGCAGACCCCTCTCATATGTGTCTCTTGTAAGATGTAACAGTGATATAGAGAGACTTGTACCAGGATGACCTGCAGGCGTGGGGAGCTGCTGTGATCATCCCTGGGCTTAGAGTCTTCTGCCTGACTTTGTGAAATGTTGGCAGTGTTCAGAACTGCGTTTGTTGAAGGTACAGTAATAGAAATTCCTTTCACTGGGTGAAAGGGAAATTGATCATTTTAGGGTGGAACTACAGGTTTGAACTATACTAAGAATGTTCAGATCCTGAATACAGCCAAATGCAAGTGATGGATGTGTGGATCTACATTTTTCTTACCAGTATACCCGATGATACAAAGCTCCTTTTTTTTGGCCTTTTTGAGACAGAGTCTCACCATGAAGTTCAGGCTGGCCTTGAGCTCATTTTGTAGCCCAGGCTGGTTTTGAACTTACAGTGATACTCCTGCCTCATCCTCCCAAGAGCTGCTGGGATGACAGGTATTACACCACCATCCCTGGCAAGCTCCTAAAATGTGATAATGCTGTGTATTTCGTTGTTTACTTTTGAATATAATAAATTGTTGCTGTTCAGTAATTTATGAGTCAGTCTTTAATGAAAAATTGAAACCAAACATGGTGGTGCACATCCATAATCCCAGCACTCTGGGAGCAAGGCAGGAGTATCATAACTCAAGCCCAGCCTGGGCAATTGAGCACCTTAGCCAAGATCCTGTCTGAAAATAAAACAGTAAGATAGGGCTGGGGATGTGGATCAGTGTGAAGGTCGTGTGTGTGTGTGTGTGTGTGTGTGTCTGTGTGTGTGTGTGTCTGTGTGTGTGTGTGTCTGTGTGTGTAGGGCTGGGAGGATTGAATCTGAATTATGAGATAATTCTGTTGTAAAATATAAAGTGGAACAACTGGGCATGGTGGTGCATGCCTGTAATCCTAGCACTCGGGAGGCTGAGGCAGGAGGATCATTGGGGAGTTCGAGACAAGTTTGGGCTACAAAGTGAACTCAAAGCCAGCCTGTACTGCATAGCGAGACCCTGTTTTAAATAAAAAAGTGGATTTAGTGCATGTGAAACAACAAGCAACCTCTGGTGATAGTATTAGTGGTTGGGGGATGAAGTTGGACACCTGCTTGTATTGGGCCATCTCTTCCAGTCCTCCCCGCACTTAACACCAGGAGACACAGGTCATCTGCACTTGCAGAGTATATGAATTTTACTTGATTTTCTTTTCCCTCAAAAGCTAGTTCTGTCATGTAAGCAGTATTTGGATATATCCCCTAGAAGACTGTTTTTTTGTGTATGTGCTAGGAAAGGTAAATCGACAAGTGTGTAAATGATGCATCAGATTGAAATTGAATTACAGGCTCAGATGTGTAAAATTGACAGATTGTTGAATAACACTGGGAAAAAAAGCAAAAAATATCAGGATTTAGATGATTATTTAAAAGTTGAAGTTAGGGTTACTTACTAGTCTTGCGGTTACCAGTTTGTTTCGCATGTTCCTACAGGGTGCTGAGAACACAGAACTCACACAAGTAATTAAGGTGCCTGTGTCATAATGTGTGAGCAGTTCTTACATAATGTTCTTCACTTAAGCTAAAGAAAAGCAACAGAGGAGTAATAGGAAATGTTTGTTTTATGGATGACTCATTCATGATATTTCATAATTGCTTATATTCCTTATCTCAACTTTTATAAGAATCAAGCAATACTTTAAATGAAGAACAAAATTATCAGCAGAGTACCAGCAAAGCTTACTATATTATACCTGACATGTTGTATTTCCATTTAGTTCAATATGATTTTTAGAACGTTCCTTAAGAGGTATGTCTTTTTAAAATTTAAAATTGAAATTAGAAGGTGAAGTGTGTGCTGAAATAGTACATAGGTAAAACAGAAAATCAAGCTGGGTGTGGTGGCCCACACCTGTAATCCTAGCACTTGGGAGGCTGAGGCAGGAGGCTCATTTTGAGTTCCAGACCAGCCTGGGCTACAAAGCGAGCTCAAGGCCAGCCTGAACTGCATGGCGAGACCCTGTCTCAAAAAGGCAAAAAAAAAAAAAAAAAAAGAAAGGAAAAAGAAAAAATGAAGAAATAAAGGTTTATAGTGAAGAGTAGCAGTGTTTTGCCTCTGACCTTCACCTTCCAGGGGAATTATCCTTTTTCTGGGAATTATTCTTAAAGAATGAAAATGAAATAAAATATATTCTCAGTTCTGAACAGAAGCAGTGGTCACCTGGGCAGTGTTGGTGCGCCACTTTCTCCTGAGCTCATGGACAGGAGTTCATTTATGAGAACTACAAGGTTGGTGGTTCTCAGATGTGTGCACACAGGACATGTGGACGCCTGTAATGTGACATGGGGTGAGGAGGAACAGGGCCAGGGTAGGAAACCCATATGTGGTGTCCTGCAGTTTGCCCCCAAGGCTGTCACTGTGGTGTGGCCGAGGGACACATGGGGTCAGTGCCACTGAAAGGCAAACTCACACCCTCACATTTCCTGGGAGAAGGGAGACTCAGGTTTTGGTCAGCAGACAGAAAGAAGAAATCAAGCCTGGGCAGTGGCCCTGCCTGGGATTTCCATGAGACAGACAAAGCAGGCTAGGTGAATAATTGAGGACTGGCTAGTTTGAAAAATTGTCGCTGGCCTCATAGGACAGCAGTTAGCACTAGTCGTGTGAGCCTATGGTACTACAGGGCGAGGGAAATAATTTGAGCTTTAATTAAGAAGGGGTCGGAGACACGACCCTGGAGTGGGCATTCTGCAGGTGGGAGGTGTGCTCCAGGCAAGCTGGCCCCAGCCCCTTGCTATCCCTGAGACAGTCTCACTGTAGTTCCAAGTCTCCCCAAGATGGCAAAACTTGATGAGATGTAGAAAATAAAAAACAATTTATATGGATAGTATACTAAATGATCGACTGTTGTGTCTAGGTGGACTAGGAAAATTACATATATATATTGTAATCACTGTTGTGACCACTTGAAACAAGAGATACAGTTAAAAGGCCGTAAGCAAATTATAATACTAAAAATGTATGTATAGTACCAAAAAACGCTGGATAGGAAGAACAGGAACAAAACATAGGGGACAGGTAGAAAACAAAAACAAGTAAAATGGGAGATTTAAATCCAGGCATACGGGCTGGGGATATAGCTCAGTGGTACAGCTCCTGCCTGGCAAATGCAAGGTCCTCAGTTTGATTCCCGGTATCATCCATCCAGACATATTAGTTAAAAGACAAATTGTCAAGATGAATTAAAAACATATATCCAAACCAAAGCCTGGCATGATGGCACACACCGATAGTCCCAGCGCTCAGAAAGTTGAGACAGGAGGATTGCTGTGAGTTTGAGGCCAGCCTGGACTACACAGACTATGTAGAAGGACCCTGTGAAAAATAGGTAAATCTGTGTGTGGCTCCAAACTATAGTGTTTTTAAGGAATTCATTTCAAAAAGAACAGCTGGGCATGGTGGTGCACGCCTGTAATCCCAGCAATTGGGAGGCTGAGGCAGGAGGATCCTTGCATGTTCAAAACCAGCCTGGGCTACAAAGTGAGCTCAATGCCAGCCTGAACCGCATAGCAAGACCCTGTCTCAAAAAGACAAAAAAAAAAAAAAAAAGAAAAGAAAAGAAAACATAGGTATACACTCAATAAAGTACAACAATATTCAAAACATAAAAGGAAGAAAAATACACCATGTAAACATTAATCAAATGAAAGGTATAGTGGCAATACTATTACCAAAGTAGAGCAAAGAAAAATATCAGAGGTACAATAATGCATAATGAAGAGGGCCATTTTGAGAAGGAGAGATTATATAATAATTCCAAATGTATTCCTCACAGAGCAGCAAAACTGAAAGGAGAAATTGGTAAATCCACAGTAGCAGTCAGAGACTTCAGCTTTCTTTTCTGAACAGTTGATAGACCATTAAACAACTGAAAACTGCAAATCAGCAAGGACCCAGAGCTTGCCGCCTCTACCCCCACCAGTTTGTCAGAGCCAACTGTAGAGAGGGTTAGCCAGTGGTAGCAGAGTACATATTCTTCTCAAGCACCCACAGAGCTATCAAGGTAAAATCCCGCCCCAGCCATGAAACAGATTCAACACATTGAAAAGGATTGAAATCACATGTAACATTCTGGCACAAAGTAATCAAACTAGAAACCAGTAATACAGAGATAACTGGAGACTGGAGAATGCTTGGAAATTAAACAACACTTTTTTTTTAACCTCCAGAACATGGCTTTTTTAGAGATATGTACGCGCGCGCGCGTGTGTGTGTGTGTGTGTGTGTGTGTGCGCGCGCGCGCGCGCGCGAGAGAGAGAGAGAGAGAGAGAGAGAGAGAGAGAGAGAGAGAGAGAGAGAGAGAGAGATGAAACCCAGGGTCTCAGGCATATTAAACAAGGGTTCTTCCATTGAGCTACCTCTTAAGGAAGGTTCTAAAAATCATATTGAACTAAATGAAAATACAACATGTCAGACTACTGGGATACTGCTGAAGCATTGCTCAAAGAGAAGTTTCTTTTTTTTTTTTTTGAGATAGGGTCTTACTGTGTAGTTCAGGCTGGCCTTCGATTCACTCTATATAGTCTAGGCTGCGCTTGAACTTGTGATCCTCCAGCCTCAACCTCTCGAGTGCTGAGATTACAGGTGTGTGTGACTAGCCTGGCTTGTTTTTTGGTGTTTTAAGACAAGGTCTCACTGTATAGTTTTAGGCTGGTATTGAATATACTAAGCATCCCAGGTTGGCCTCAGACTCTCAGTGATCCTACTGCCTCAGCCTCTTGGGTGCTGGGGCTACAGGTATGTGCCACCATATCTGGCTCAAAGATGTACATTAGAAAAGAAGGCTCAACCTAAGCCTCCACTTCAAGGACCTAAATAATAAGAGTGAAATACACTAAAGCAGAAAGAGAGAAATACAGATAGGAATGCACATTAGAACAGAGACAGTCAACTGAACACAAGTCCAGTCTAACAGAGACAGACAGTCAACTGAACACAAGTCCAGTCTTTGAATTTAAGAACTGATAGATCTTCTGAAAACGGCATATCACTGTGATATATGTGCACCCATGTTTATAGCAGAACAATTTGTAATAGCTAAATTGTGGAAACAACCCAAATGTCCATCTACAGAGGACTGGATTAAAAAACTGTGGCATTTTTACACAATGGAATATTATTCAGCTGTAAACAAAGACAATCTAGGGGCTTTTATAGGCAAATGGTTACAGTTAGAGACCATACTCATAAGTGAGGTAAACCAGATGTGCATGTGCAAACAGCATATAGTATCATTAGTGTAGGAACCTGGAGGTGAGAATATAGATCGGGAGGTATGAAGGGAGACTGCTCAAGGGTAGAGAGCAATCGGGATGAAGGGAAGGAGAGGAGGAAGAGGGGGATAGCTGAGCAGGTATGTACGTATGTGCGGGATGGTTGACATGGTTGCACTGTTGTCTCATGTCATTTTGATGTGGGGAACAATCGATGATAAGTTGTTTGATCAACCTTGTATGTCTATTTGTATTGTCCTGAGTATACACTTTGAAGCTACCAACGTGTAATACAACAACCATTGTTGATCCCCTGCCACCTTATATGTAGTTCGGTTTTTGTACTGTTCTTGTGCTACTGTGTGAATGTTTGTTAGTGTTTGTGTTCTTTTACTTTTAAAATAAAAACAAAACAAAAACCTGATAGATCTTACTGGGCATGGTGGTGCACGCCTCTAATCCCAGCACTTGGGAGGCTGAGGCAGGGGGTTTGCCAGGAGTTCCAGGCCAGCCTGGGCTAAGTAAATGAGTTCAAGACTAGCCTGTACTACATAGTGAGACTGAGACCCTGCCTTTAAGAAAAGTAATCTTTTAGCAACATGAGAAAGAAAAGACATCACTGATATCAAGAATGGAACAGGATGCCACTGCAATCTTCAGACTTTTTTTTTTTTGTCTCTGAGACAGGGTCTTGCTATGCAGTTCAGGTTGGCCTTGAGCTCACTTTGTAGCCCAGGCTGGCCTCGAACTCGCAACAGTCCTCCTACCTCAGCCTCTCTGGTGCTGAGATTACAGGTGTGCACCATCACACCTGGCTCTTCAAACACTGAAAAGTTTAAAAAAAAATAGTACAACTCTGTATGTGTAACTTCAGCAATTTTAGTGAGCTGGACTAATTCCTTGAAGAGTGCAATCCGCTGTGACCCCCAGTATGAAATAGATAGTGTGAATATCCTTAAGCTATTGAAGAGATTGAGTTATTTTTAAAACTTGCACAAAAGAAATTTCTAGGTCCTTGGGTTTAGCTGAAGAATTATACAAATATTTCAAAATGTTTCAGCTTTAAGCATCCTGACATCAGTATTTAACACTTTGCTTACACATTTAGAAAGAAAGGATGATTGGTTGTTATACTTTGGTTTAATGAAGTTGCCATGTTACCAGCAAGGCCAAATCTGCACAGGGAGTCTGTCCAGCAGTAGGAGGTCTGTCCAGCAGCAGGGGTTCTGTCCAGCAGCAGGGGTTTCTGTGTTTACTCACCAGGACTGAAGACATCTGGCCGGTTTAGGGAACATACAGTCTGTCCAGCAGTAGGAGGTCTGTCCAGCAGCAGGGGTTCTGTCCAGCAGCAGGGGTTTCTGTGTTTACTCACCAGGACTGAAGACATCTGGCCGGTTTAGGGAACATACGGCCCAGCACCCTGTTACTGTGTCTGGTTCTCAGTGAAGTCTTCCTCTCACTTCTGGTGTCTCTGGTGTCTCATAGGGATTCTGTGGCCCCAGCCATGGATGCACAGGGAATGTGTACACGTGTATACACGTTATGTACACATGGGAATGTAAATTCTAACTGCAGAGCAGTTTGCAAGTGCGGTGCATGCAGCAAGCTCCTCCTGACTGGTGCTGTGCAGGGTGGGCTTTTAGATAGCACTATTTTTGGCAGTGCTGTTGCGATTTAGTTGAGTCTGGATCTGGCATCACATCAGGCTCATTTCTCACAAAGGTCTCCAGAGGTTTTCACTGAGGAGTTAAGTAATAATGTTACTACTTAGTAAGCAAGACACTGCTGCCAGGACTTTATATTCAGTATGTCTTAATTCTCTCCGACTTTCTGTGAGTGCACTATTTGTACCTCTTTCATAGTTGAAGAAACTGGGTTTAGAAGACTGAGTAACTTACACAGGATCACACCAGTGGTGCTATAGCCACAGATTGAAACCAAAACACTAACCAGAATTATAGAACTGAAGTTGGTGTGTTAACAGTCTCATTGTTCGTGTATATACTTGCTCACCTAGTTCTTCCATTGCCTGTAGCAGCCCCTGTTCCCTTTCTTCCCTTGAGAGTAGCAGTGCTTTTCAGCATCCTCTGATTCTTTATACTTAATGTTTGTGTCTATTTTAAACAATCCGGTCTTTCTTAGGCAAAAAAACATGAAATTATATAGGATATAGGTTGTTCTAAGCAGTTGGAAAAAAATTTTGTGAAATAATCTTGTTCTTTATAAATGACTTGAACAAATGTGGACACAAGGGGTGCTATGTTTTGTTACATCTGAAAACCAAAAATAATGGTAGCAAAGCAAAAGGCAGGGTTTCTCTAATGGAACTATCTCGTCTCTAGATGATGTCATGGTAGGGATAAATGATAGCGAGCAAAGATGTTCATTCTTTAGATGAAAATAAATCTAGCCTCAGGATTATATACTGTGTAGCTAGGCAGACACCTAAGATCACACTGCAAGATATACAATTAAAATATTATAAATACCTACCTTTTAGATATAGATGCAAAGTTTCCAATTCCTCTAAAGATAATTAAACAGCTTATGTCTGTTATCTTCAAGCTTTTATTGAAACCATGGCATTTTCCCCAAACTTATAAATGTGCTTAAGATCTTTTGTGAAATCACCTTGATATTTGTAAGTACACGTGTAACGGCTAAGGAGCTTTGGTAAGTGGAGCTGAATTTCTTACCTTGTCTTTACAGGAGTACATCAAAGGCATCTGTGAACCTGAGCTGGAGGAAAGAGAGTGTTACCCCAAAGCGATGCACTGTATTTTTGTTGGGGCTCAAAGTCTGTTTCTGAAGAGCTTGATCCAGGACACTTGTGCAGACCTCTGTGTCCTGGACATCGGACTTCTCGGCATCAGAGGAAGTGCGGAGGCTGTGGTCATGGCCAGGAGCCATATTCAGCAGTTTGTGAAGCTCTTTGAGAACAATGAGAACCTACCCAGCAGTCAGAAAGACTCAGAGGTAAAGAGGGAATTCAAGCAATTTGTTGAAGCCCGTGCAGACAATTACACAATGGATTTGTTGAT
Organism: Dinomys branickii; assembly: GCA_004027595.1. Taxonomy (NCBI): domain Eukaryota; kingdom Metazoa; phylum Chordata; class Mammalia; order Rodentia; family Dinomyidae; genus Dinomys; species Dinomys branickii. The sequence continues at coordinate 31,221 of PVLD010019411.1, forward strand.
TTTGCCCACTTCCTTGAAAAAAGAGCTCTTGAGTCTCACCCAGGGCGAGGAGAATCTGTTTGAAACCAGAGGCAATGAGGTTACTGAAATGGGAGATGCTCAGCAAACAGAGTTTGCACAGAATGCTACCGCAGGACTGAGCATTTCTAGAGATGAAACTATTTTGCAGGAAGATGTGAGAAATAAAGCCCAGACCCCCGTTTCTGAGCTTACAGAACAGATGGACACGGTCTTTTGTAGTTCACCAGATGTGCTTTTTGTGCAGCCAGTAAATGGTGTAAACCCCAATGAGGAGGCCCTTTCCAAAGAGAGAGTTTGTTACAAAAGAAGATTTTCTGATTCGGAGGAAAGGCACACCAAGAAGCAGTTTTCCTTAGAAAATGTTCAAGAGGAAGAGGTTTTACAGGATGGCAAGCCATCAGCTGGAAATGTAATCGCCGACCTCCCTGACTCTTCTGTTCACTCTGGAAGCATAGGTGTGGATGTGAAAGACACTACTGAGGAGATGGAATACAACATCCTTGTCAACTTTTTTAAAACCATGGGCTATTCTCAAGAAATTGTCGAAAAGGTCATTAGGGAGTATGGGCCTTCTACTGAACCATTATTGCTCTTGGAAGAAATTGAAAAAGAGAATAAACGGTTCCAAGAAGATAGAGAATTTTCACCTAGTAGTGTGTATCCAGACACCACTAAAACCAAAAGTAAAGGTGTTTGTGGCAGCACAAATGAGCTTACAGCAGATTCCACTCCAAAGAAGACACAGGCTTACACACAGCAAAATACAGGAGAGAAGTTTTCTCAGTTACCATTCAAGGTAGAAGCTAAACCATGTACCTCAAACTGTAAACATAGTACTTTCAGAGCAGTACCAACAGAACAGAAACATGAAACCCAGGGTCCACACCGGAGCTATGTCTGTAATGCAGACCTTGAAACCGATGGCCTTTCACCCTCCATCGCCCCACCAAGTCCCAAAGATGTTAATTTTGTTTCAAGAGGAGCTTCAAGTCACCAGCCTAGAGTCCCAGTTTTTCATGAAAATGGTTTACAGCAGCAAGCAGAAACCTTGCTTCCAAATAATGTGAAAGCTGCTTGTGAGAAACCTTTGGGGTGTTGTGGCACTCTTCAGGCCAAACCAAATTGTCCAACACTCTCACCAGCAGTGCCACTGCCCCTGCTGCTACCTTCAGTTAATGAGGCAAGATTGGCAGGACCTTCTGATCACATCGATTCCTCAGTTACAGGGGTTCAAAGGTTTCGAGATACTTTGAAAATACCCTACAAGCTGGAATTAAAAAATGAGCCAGGAAGAACGGATTTGAAGCATATTGTTATAGATGGGAGCAATGTTGCCATCACGTAAGTGTGCCCTGTGCGGTCTCACGCTGTCAGCCGGTGTGGGTTTCTTGTGTCGGTCTTAGAAGCAGGCCCTGGTAGAGGACTGCATGTGTGTCTGCTGATGTGGAGCCTGCCTGGGAGAGGGAGGTCGTCAGCTTGGCTGGAAAGGAAAGTTCTTGGCATTTTGTCTTCTGGAGTTGTGAACTTCTATCCCTGTGGGCAAGAGATGGTAGAGAATCTGACCTCTGTCACCTTGTCCAGTGACACACAGTATAGAGTTTTACGTTACAGCTTTTCAGTACTGTAAGTACTGCTAGGTTCTAAACACAGGGGTAGAGCTTATGCTAAAGAAGATTTTCCTGTCTCTTTCCTGTGCTCAGTCTGAAACCAAGAGTGTGTAGAGGTAATAAGGGTGATAGATAAATTCTGCTCTACTTTAGACGATGGAACAATAGCAGTTTCCTTTCTAAGAAAATTAGTCAGTTTGAGCGTTCACTGTGGTCCTGTGTTCTAAGTTTCTATTTGCTTTTAGTAGAAGGTATGGAGCCATCATTTCTGTTTAGCCTGTCTTGGAGCTCCACTTAGGATTTTCAGTTCGTAGCTATGGTGTGAGATTGGTTTTCTTCTCTGAAGGGGTGGTTCAGCATAGAGGCCAAAGTGAGTGAGGGTCTGTGTCGCCATCCCACAGTGCATCAAGTGCTTGATTTTGGGCAGGGGCCCACCACCCCTCAGTTTCGTTTGCTGCGGTCTCTTGCTTTTTCAGCTGTCCTTCAGGACATCTTATGTGTTTCAACAAATGCTAGTTTTCAAAATGAGTCATCCCATTGTTAAAAACAAAATAAACTTGGCAGAATTAATTGAAGCGAAGATTGATTCATAAATCAGGCAGCATTCACAACCAGGAAAGTCCATCTCAGAGTAGATGGGCAGCATTTATAGACAGAAAAAGGAAGTGGGAACACAAACAACCTGATGGGTCCACATTCACCTTATTTGGGCACGGGGTTGTGAGGAATTTGCTTTGTGTGATTGGCTAAGACTCAGCTGCTCCAAGAAAGTACTGTAATATTAGCTGGCAGTTCACTACAGACAACTTCAAACCCGAGGCAGCTGCAGGGCAGATTGAACCACCTGCCCGTTGGTGCTGGAAATGGAACGCAGGGCCTTGGGTATGCTAGACAAGCAGTCTACCACTGAGCGACTTACTCAGCCCTTTTCATTGTGAGACAGGTTCTCAGGAAGTTACCCAGGCTGGCCTTGAGCTTGTGATCCTCCTGCCTCAGCCCCAATTCAAGAAATATGGTACCTACACATAGTATGAGGGAGAAGTTAACCAAATATTAAAAAATTTTTTTGAATTGTTGAATGTATGACCTTTTCCCTGAGTTCTAAAAGATTAATGACCTGAGTTTTTAGAATACCTGTTGGGATTATTTATTTATTTCATAGTACTGGAGGTTGAGGATGAACTTGGGGCCTCTACCCTGACCTATATCCCTAACCCTATTATTTTTATTTTGACACAGGGTCTCACTAAGTTGCCAAGGCTGGGCTCAAACTTGGAATCTTCCCAGTGTGCTGAGACTGCGGCTATGTACCTCACACTTGGTTATGTTTTTCTTAGCAGTAGGGAATGAACCCAGGGCATTGCACATTTTTAGGCTCCCATAGAGCTACATCCCCAGCCCCCATATTTTGGTTTTGTTTTGTTTTGAGACAGGTGGCTATGTAGCCCACAGCCTCAAACTTGAAGTGATCCTCGTGACTCAGCTTCCCAAGTGCTGGGATCATAGGTGTGCACCACCCAACCTGGTTGAGAAACTTTTTTTTTTTCCAGAAACTTGTTTTTAAAAAATTCTTCTTAGTCAGGCATGGTGGCGCATGCCTGTAATCCCAGCACTTGGAAGGCTGAGGCAAGAGGATTGTTGTGAGTTTGAGACCAGCCTGGGCTACAAAGTGAGCTCAAGGCCAGCCTAAACTACATAGTGAGACCCTGTCTCAAACAGACTAAAAAAAAAAAAAAATTCTTTTTATTTGTGTATGTTTGCAATACATAGTGAATATGTTCCTCCTGGGGTACTGATACATACAGCATCTTAATCCCTTTTACTTCCCCATCTCCTCCCGTGGAAACTGTTCTGTATGTGGAAGGATGCTCCACACGGATGTTCAGAGATTAAGAATGGAAGTAGACACAGGCTGAGCCCTGAGGGGATCCTCTGTAAAGTCTCTCTAGGAACAGTGGCTCTTAGGGGTCACAGTGGGTTTAATGCAACTGGCTACCAGAGCCAGGGTGTTTCGCGTGTGCCCCCCACCTATGCCCTCCCAGTCCTCGGGACACCAGAATGTGACCACCTATTTCCTGACACCCGGGAACAGTGCTTTCTCTTTTGAACGCTGTGGATTTGTGCAGTAAGGCAAATCTGCAAGCTTTTGCTAATGTTTCCTGAAAACTGGAGGTTTTATTTGGAGGAGTGTCTGAATTTCTGTTGAATTCAAGTGTTTCAGTTTAAAGGATGAACTTTCACAAAAGGATGTATTGCCTAAGGAGACACAGTTATTTACTTGGGTATAGCTTGACCTGAAAGTGTCAGTAATTAAATTAACCCTGGAGAGAAACTGCTTATTGATAGGTGTAGGGTTTAATTTTGGGGCGATGGAAATATTTTGGTATCAGATATGAGTGGCAGTTGCACAGGATTATGATGTACTAAGTGCTACTGAAATGGTAACTTGCAGATGATTATTTTATGTGAATTTCATCACAGTAAACTGAAAGTTGGCTGGGGTGGGGGTGGGGATTTAACCCTTACCCTAAACCAGACGTTTCCATACTGAGTGTGAGTTAGATTAATCTGACTGTGAGTTTTGTGAAGGGGCTTGTCTGTTCTGTTCATGGAACTACCCTCAGCAGCCATGGACCCAGCGTGGTGGGCACTCTGTAAAGACTTGTTGGTGAATGGATGACTTAGAGATAGGATGTTTGCATGCTTTGGTAAGGCTTTTGGGTTTTTTTTTTGTTTTTTTTTTTGTTTTTGAGACAAGGTCTCACTATGTAATTCAGGCTGGCCTTGAGCTCACTGTGTAGCTGCGACTGGCCTTGAATTGATCCTGCTGCCTCAGCCTCCTGAGTTCTGGGATGACATGCGTGTGCCACGTTTTGTTTTTTTTGAGATAGGCTCTTGCTGTGTATTCCAGGCTGGCACAGATCGCCCAGTCTCACCCTCCCAGTTGCTGGGATTGTGGGTGTGCAGCACCACAACCAGCTATAGGTGAGGCGTTTTTAAGTTGAAAAACTTGTTTTATTTCTTGTTATCTAAGTACCTTTGAAAAGATAATTGCAGAAGACATAGCATGAAAAATGGGCTTCAGGCAGCCCGTCAGGCAGCCCCCTGCTGGCCCTGGCCTGAGAAATGTACATACCTAACTTGGGGCCTTAGAAAACGGACCTGGCCCACTGTGCTGGTGGCTGGAGACATGTGGAGGAGGGTCCCACACTCACCCAGTGGCGAGCAAGCAAGAGCTATGTTGAAGATGCTTGGTGATACGTATGAGTCGCTGAGGTACCTGGGCCTGGCCCTGCTGGGTAGGGTGGGTAAGCCCCACAGGTGTGAGGCCCACAGTCAGGGCTCCAGGCTGGCTGCCCTGTGCCCAGGACACCAAGTATTGCTGTGGGGTGGGTGGGACCTATAGGCCCAGCAGAGCCATCCACCCACCCAGCAGATTAGGAATTTTGCCTTGTTTCGTTTTTTTTGTTTGTTTGTTTGTTTTAATTTTATTTTAAAGACAAAAGAATGGAGACATATGAACCAGAAAAGCCATAAACAATACAGAAAATACAAAGTTATACAGAATATAGTAGGGAATTAGAACTGGATGTTGTATTACACAATTATCTTCACATTAGTTAACACAAAAACATTAAAGGAAATACCAAATTATAGAGAAGATAGTAGGGAATTTGCA
>PVLD010019412.1:0-36474 GCA_004027595.1 Dinomys branickii
ACTAAATTTGCATGTCTGTATATGGGTCCATACATCTACAATTCGAAGATATCAATGGATAAAGCAACAACTACTGTTGAGACCATATCACCTTGTCTATAGATTAGTTGTGATTGTACTATTTTCTATGATAATGGGTGTCTGTTTGTCAATATGTTTTTGTACTTTTATGTTTCTAAAATAAAAAAAAATAATAAAGTACTCTCTCTGAAGCTACTCTCCCTCTTGGCTTCTTCCTTTCCCAGCTCCTGTTAGCCACTCCATGAAGTGTCTCAAATGTCCACTGTTCTACTAAAATGGCAGCTAGGGCCATCATCCTGTTATATGATGATGCTCACCCAAGTCAGCTCTCCATCTCTACCTACCTAAGTCTTCTGCAGCAAATGACGGCTGAATTTTCCTTTACTCCCAAAACTCTTCAAACTCTGTGACTCTGCTCTTACCATATGCACCTCTCCACCTGTACTGACTCCACCTCAGGTCCCCATCCTCTACTGCTGTTCCTAGGACGTTTGTCCTCACTCCCTCCTCTAGATCTCTACTTCTCTTCTGGGTGATCTGTCCCACTCCCAGGGACACAGAGGTATAACCAACTGCTGTCAGACCACTTCCCTCTCCAACAAGCTCCAGCTTCATGTCCAACTGTCCACCTGGTACCACCACTTGGGTGTCTAATAGGATTCTCTAACTTGGAATCACGTGTGAAGGAATTCAAAGCCCCAAAACCACACTAAGCATGCCAGCATCTCTACAAATATTATGTAGCAGTGCTTACACTGTGCATAAAAACACAGTTGTCATAATATTTACTCGAACAAACTACATGGTTGTTGGGAAGAACCGTTTGTTGACCTACCTGAACTCACTTATGTACTCGTGAGTTCAGATTGTCTTACGTTACAGAAAACAGAACACTTTTGCGTTGAGCACAGGCTGCATGTCTTACCTCTCCCAGGCAGCAGGGGGTACCCAGGCAGCAGGGGTACCTGCTTGTCACCCTGTTGAAAGTCCAGCCGAGCTGTGTACTCCAGCGGGCAGCCATTGCCATAGCAACTTATATACTTGTTTGTAGCAAGAATAAGTAAATTAGTCAATATCCAAATATGTAAGAATGTTCAGGTTACTCTTCATTATCCTTTTCAAATCTGGTTTAACTATTCACCAGACTTTAAAGGAAACTTTTTGGTTTAAAATAATTAATAGTTTTATCAGAGGTTATAATGTACTTTTATTCTTCTGTAGGTTTTAGAGTAAATTTTCCAGATCCTGAAAATATCCAAACTGAAATTTAGGTTGAAATTCCATTGATGTTTTTAAAATACTGAGTACCCCATCCAGTAACACAAGATGTCTCAACACTTATTCAGACCATCTTTTATGCTATTTATCAGCATTTAAAGATATTTAAGATACAAAAGCCTTAGTCTTCTTGTTCACTTCCTCATACTAGTTTGGGGGGTTTTTTGCTACTGTCAATGGTATCTATTTAAGATTATGTTTTCTAGTTGGTAATCACCAAGTAGAAAAGTGCTAACAGTTTTGGGAGTGTTAACCTTGTGTCAAGCAACCTGTTTAAATTTCTAATAGCTTTTCTCTGTAATCATATTACTGCATATAAAGGCAGCTTTAGCTTTTCATTCTAGTACCTCTTTGGTCTCATTTTTTATTTTATGCAATTTATAAGAACCTTAATACTGTATTAAATAATGACAGTAATAATCAGAATCCTCATCTTGTTCTCAAAATCAAAAGCAGTATACCTGAGGACACTCCACTGAGTATGATGTCTTTTGGATTTTTATATGTAACCTTTACAAAGTTAAGGAACTTCCCTTCTAAAATTAGTTTTCTCATGGCCATGCAAATTTTCAATGATGTCAGTGCAAGAAACACATAGATCTACTGAACAGTGTAGCAAATTCATGAATTGACCCACTTTCATATTGAGACTGAATCTATGACAAGGGAAAGCCTATAAAACAGTAGGAAGTTTTGCTATATGGCAAAAAAGTGAAACTGAATCACTGTTGGACAATAGATATAAAGATGGACTCTAGACTGCTTGTAGAATGACGACGGGATTAGGGCTTCTGTTCATTTAGTTTCTTTGTTACTTTAACGCATCTTATTCCCTCAATTCACAAAAATGAAAAACAGAAGTCTGACATCTACTCGGTACCATTAAACCTTATAAAAAGAATGCTTTGTATTCATCTCACCTATATTTTTGCTGTTTATTTTACTCTTGCATATATCATAAACCACAGTTGGCTTTGCTTTACAGAGCCAGAACAAGTAGTAAAGGAAAAAGCATCTCTTATTGGTGTTGATTTTCAGTGATTTTGAGGCTCTTCATGTCTCTGTGCAGGTCCAAATTTCTCTCCGTTATTACATTTTTCCTGCTGGAATAACGTCCCTTAATATTCTTCATGGAGTAAGTGTTCTGGGAATGAAATCTGTCAGCCTGCATTTGCCTGAGCAGTCCCCACTCCTCTCATCTTTTAAAAGCTATTTTCACTGGGTGTAAAATATTGTGTTCACAGGTATTTTTATATTCAGCATTTCTATTTGAATCTTTCTTTTTCACATGGTAGACTTATTGAGATATACCATAAGATTTACCCTTTACATATGCAAAGTTTAGGGTCTGGAGGTAGAGCTCAGTGGTAGAGCTCTTGCATAGCATCTGTAAGCTCCTGGGTTCAATCCCCAGCACAACAAATAAAGTGTTTGATTTAACTGATTCTAGTATAGTAACAGAGTTATTCAATCATCCCCATTGTCTAATTTTAAGATATTTTCATCTCCACAAAAAGAAACCCTGTACCCTTTGTTCAGTCATTCCCATCTCTACTTCTTTAAAAAAATGGTCACCATTAATGTATTTTCTGTCCTAATTGATTTCCCCATCTCAAATATTTCATATATATGTAAAAGGCCAATCTGTGGTTATTGTGGTCTGGTTTCCTCCACTTAACATAAAGTTTTGTTTTATTTTGTTTTGTTTTTGTCTTTTTGAGACAGAATCTCACTATGCAGTTTAGGCTGGCCTGGAGCTCACTTTTTAGCCCAAGCTGGTCTCAAACTCACAACAATCCTCCTGCCTCAGCCTCCTGAGTGTTGGGATTACAGGTGTGTGCCACCATGCCCCACAACATAAAGTTTTCAAAGTGTTATTCATATTTTTTGATTATAAACAAAGTTCTCATCTGTGTTGTTAATTCTTTTTGGTGGTAAAATCATATTTCACTGCATAGAACAGATAACTCAATTTATCTATCAGCAGATGGATATTTAGGTTTTTTCTACATTTCTGCTATTATGAATAATGATGCTATGCAGACTCATTTACAAGATTTTGTGTAGACATATGTGTTCTTCTAGTTATACAGTTAAGAATGGAAATGCTGGATCATGTGATAAATAAGATTTTTTTGTCTCTTTGTCCTTTTCCACTAACAATGTAGGAGATTTCAAATTACCCCAGTCTTTGTTAATTTTTGCTCTTGTCTGCTTTTACAATAATAAGTATAGAATAATCTATAGAATGTAGTAGGTATACTAGGCATGGAAATGTATCTTGTTATGGTTATTACCTCTGTATTTGTATTTCTTTGGAGAAATACCTATTCAAAACCTTTGCTCACTTTTCCAGTTTTTTGTCTTTTTATTGTTGAATCATGGGCTGCGGATATAGCTCAGTGGCATAAGCACTTGCCTGGCAAGCCTGAGGTCATGAGTTCAGTTTCCGGTACCAAAAAAAAAAAAAAAAAGAAGGAATCATAAGAATTCTTTACACACTCTTCAAGTTACAAGTAATAAAAAAATTAGAAATAAAACAGAGCTTCCAATTTAAAGTCTCTTCTATGTCCAACAAATTCACTTCTGAAGAAGCAATTTCTATTATGTATTAGCTACTTTTTCCTTGTGTAAGTGCCATGCTTTTTTTTTTTTAATCATTTTTAAACTATGCAGTTCAGGCTAGCCTTGAACTCACTTTGTAGCCCAGGCTGGCCTCGAACTAGCAGTGATCATACTGCCTCAGTCTTCTGAGTGCAGCAATTACAGACATGCACCACTACACCTGGCAGCCATATTTTTTCTTCTTTGTATGTTTCTTTTGTGGTTTGTGTCCGGATGTCCCTCCAAAGCCATGTAGTCGTGGGTGGGAGCTGGCTTTTCTAAGACAGTTCCTTAACTCTGGAGCTCTTGTTTTCATGCCCTCATCTTAGGAGACAGAGTTACAGCATTTCCAGCTCAATTCAGCAGGGGGCAGTGTCTTCACTTTGCAAACATCAGCAAGAGGAGAGCAGGGAGATGGTGTGAGCGCTACACCCACTCTAGGGCAGGTAGCCTGCTTACAATATAAGGCTGGAAAAGAGGTGTGCTCTCCCCGCTTTTGCTTTTGTAGCTTTTGCCGTCTTCTCCACTTTGAAGTGTTGCCCCTTTACCATGCCACCCTGCCTTGAAGCCTGCTCATTAGGGACTGAAACCTCCACAAACTGCACTAAATAAATCTTTCCTTCCTTCATTTTGGATGTTGGGTATTTTGTCTCAGCAACAAGGGGAAAGCAACCAAAACAGTTTCCTGCATCATTTTTATTGAAAATCGGATATTTTAAATGCTAGAACTTAGCAACTCTGAAATCGGACTGCACCTAATCGGGGTTGATTGACAGTTGTATTTGCTGATGTTGTCACTGCCATTGTGTGTTTATTTTATGACTTCCTGTGTTAATTCTGTAAAGTCTGTATCTTTTGTCATGCACGACCCCTAAAGTACCTGCTGAGTTAATTTAATGGTTAGCTAATAATTGGGTAAACGTTTCCTTACATAGCTTGAACCAATGAATCTTCCAGCCTTTGCTAAGGGTTTTTGTATCTGTGTGGGGTATGCCCTCAGTTCTCCAACAGGAGCTGGGCGTGGAGGTGCACACCTGTAATCCCAGCACTCAGGAGGCTGAGGTAGGAGGATAGTTGTGAGTTCCAGACCAGCCTGGCCTACAAAATGAGCTCAAGGCCTGCCTGAACTGGGTAGCAAGACCTTGTCTCAAACAAACAAACAAACAAACAAACAAAAAACCGGTTCTCTAACAGGAAGTTTAGGTCATGCCTTAATTTTCACTTTCTGTTTTTACAGACCTCAGCCTCAATCAGAGGTGAGAGGCTTGGGCCTTTCCTACGCATGTGCATAAATCCCTGCACGCATATCCCCTTCTAGGGCCTGCGGAATATGATGGGGATTTGAGAGGCCCTGTGTGATGAACTTGCTCCCCAATTGTTCCTTTTATATTTTTTGGTCAGCTTCTTATTAGCACAAACTGACATCTCTGCCTCAGACAGCTGAGATGTCAGTGATTGTTTTCAACAAATCGCCTAGGAAAACGCTTTAGCAAGCTCTGAGTCAGGTTAAATACAGGCAAGCCCCAAGAATGAAGCTCAGATCCCAAGAAAGTCAATGACAATTCTCTGGAGAGATGGCTTTTGGGAACTCCAAAACTGTTCCGTTCTCTCCAAAACTGTGACTGCTAGGCTGCGGTTTCACAGCTAACTTGGTTGAGAGCTTCTAGATTTTAAGGCAACTGCATGGCTACTGGGAAGAAGGTGGGATTAGGCAAATTAAAACACTGCAATATTTGCTTTTCGTACATCAAGCCAACCATTCCTCTGGAACAGTGCTGCTCTGCACTTGCAGTTCTCAGCATGCTGCCAACTGTTAGTTAATTTTCACAGATTTTTAAAAAATTATTAGCATATGTTTACAATACATAATGACGCCATGCATTTTGTGGTTTTGGAACACAAACATACTGCTTCTGCCCCTGTTTACCTCCCCACCCTCCCTCCTGTCTCCCAGATCTGTAGATCACCTCTGACTTCTGCAGTCTGTCTCCGTTTCCTATTCTTTTTTCTTTTACTCTTCAAATGGCTTAAACTTAGCATTTCTCATACAAGAGAAACCATGTGATATTTAGCCTCTGTGTCTGATCTTTACACTTGGCATTATGGCACCCCCGTCTTCCTACGAATCACTCAAAACTTTCAGTTTTGGAAAGTTCTCATTGTTTTTAAGGAAGACTGCATTTTTCAGAACTTGTGGCTTTACTTTCTTCAAGATTTTTTGATTGATTTTTTTTCTTATTATTTCTACCTCTCTGCTAGAATTCCTCATTTGTTTGTTGTGTTGTCCATGTTTAATATTAGGTATTTTACCCTGCTCAGCCCAGTCTTCTTATCTGATGGTTTCAAAACATGGCTCCTCTATAAACCTTAGGTTCTGTTGATGGCTTTTTCTCTTGGGGTTTTGTTTGTTTGCTTTTTGTGTGCCTACTTTTTTGTGTGTTTCATAATTTTTATGGAACGGTTGACATCATTTATCAGTTAGGAGTCTCAGGAATAAGTAGGATTTATGCCTAAAATGGACACAGCTCTTATAACAGTCCTGAATGTGCATGGACTGACCCAATCCAGTAAGGCACTGAGTGGCTTCGGGGTTTATCACTGCTGTGGTTTTTGTCAATGTAGTTTAAGCTTCAAATTCTTCTAGCTTTGCCTTAGCGTCACTTATAGGGAGATAATCCTACTCATACCTCAGCTTTCGGCTATCTCTGCCCGGGGAACCACACAGAAGATCTTTCTCCATGCTTTTCCACTTCCTATGGTGCGGGACTATTATTGTTGTGTTCATGCTGTAAGGCTCAAGTGGCCCCTGGTTGGTCTGGTCTAGCCTTAGCAATCGTAGCTTGGTACCATGGCCCCTGGTTTGTCTGGTCTAGCCTTAGCAATCCTAGCTTGGTACCGTAGCCAGGCCTTGGGAATTGGGCATTCGTTCCTGGCAGTGAATCCCTGTTTTGAATCCGTCATGTGGATCTTTTGTAGGAGAGCAACTCCTCTTCTCCCAGTGACAGGTGACATCTAATGATACAGGCATAGATCTTGAATCCAGGGCCTTTTTCTCTTCCTCTTGCAGGGATAGAAGAGATTTCCCTCTCTGTCCTTTCTCTAGAAGCAACCAATCTTTATTTGCATCCTATAGAGAAAGGTTTGCTACCCCTTTCCTGGCAGTTTATAACATTTATTGCGTATGGAGAAAGGGTCCTCACAAGGAAGTAGGCTCACATTTTCCCACTATAGTAGCCAAACCTTGCCCATGGACTTGAACCACTAAAGATGCTTCTCTCTGATCTTCTGCCCTGCTGCCAGTGTTTCTCATAAGCACCTGACAGAGGCCCATGGAAAGAGATTGTATCAATTTCCCTCATATCTGGCCTTTCTGGAGTTCTGTACTGTTGTGCTAGTCCATATTCAATTTTTCGCAGTATGTTAAGATGTTAGCTAATGTCTTCTTATGGACCTGTGTTGTGGCTACTGCCTGTTTTTCCTACACTCTGCCACAGATGAAAGGGTGCATGAGTCCTGTCTCTAGTGAATGAGAAGTTTACCTCCATGAAATTTCAGCAACTTGATTGCACTTCAGTATCTTCCCTGTGAAATATTCAAAAACAGTTATGACTTCTATAACTTACCCAGAAATCTCATAAACATTATCTTTATAATGACAGCAATGCTCTTCCCTGCTTTCTTTACACTTGGTGGAAGAAGAACCACCACCCAGAGATATGTGAGGCTCCAGTGAAGAAATCTAAAGCAAAATCACTTGCTAGATTCTATCATTTCATAAAATTTAAAATTATTACAATTTTACACATGAGCAGGGGCAATATCTATAGGATTGAAGCATCTTTTGTAATAGCAAGCAAGCTACCAATGAAAGCAATTAGCATGTCAACAGTAGAGTAGATAAATGGTGACATGACGGATTACACACGATGACAGAATGCTAAACAGTAGTAACACACTGCCGCGACAAGCAGCCGCAGTGATGAACCAAACAAGCATGGCACACTAATGAAGCCAGACTCAAAAAGCACATCCAGTATGATTTTGGCAAGTGAAAAAACATGTAAAAAACTAAATCAGACTTAGGATATACTATATACCGTAAAGCTATAAAGAAAAATAAGAGAATTATTAGTATAAAATTCATATGGGTAGCTATTGTTTTTAAAGTAATAACTTGGTAGAAAGCCAGTACAATTTAGGACTTCTGTTTCCTGGTGACAATTGTCCTCAGGTCAGATGTGATCATGATAATGTGTTGATTTGATTAAACATTAACTTTCCAGCTCCACAGGTGGAGCCTGAGCCAGGTTCTTTGCTCTGTAGATGTGAAAGAACTTTACCCAGAGGTGCTGACTCACAGACCCTGAGAGCTTTTTGGCCATCTCTTGTCATACTTGGGACCTAGAGAGCCAGAAGTGGAGACTGTCCAGCAAAAGGACACACGAAGAGTTCAATTTTCCCTCTAGTCCAGGAGAGGCTTAATACATGTTAACTACAGAGCAAGTGGGTATGATCTGATATGCTAGTTTAAGTGACCTCAAGAAAACTGGGTCCCATCTTGTCTCACAATGGGAGACCAGTCTCCTGTTCAGGAGGTCACGGCAGATGAAGAGCAGTGGACCATCTGGTGACCCAATAAAGAAACTTGCATTTCAAAGAAATAAAAAGAAAGAAAAAAAAGAAAGTAAGAGAAAGAAAGAGAAAGAAGGAAAGAAGGAAAGAAGAAAGAAAAGAAAGAGAGAGAGAGAAAGAAAGAAAAAGAAAGAAAGAAAGAAGGAAAACTTACATTTCAAAGCAGGCTGTGTTTGGGCAGGATCTAACCCCTCGTTCTGGTAAGAGGCACCAGGAACCCAGCACCAAGCCATGTGAAAAGTGCTTTGAAATGTGTTTCATAAAGGACTTACCTAGTCCTTGGCAAATACCAGGCGCAGCCCTAGGCTCCATAGATGCAGCAGCCCTACCCATCATCCATCTTTCTGCTATTTCCCACAGGCAACTACAGACTGTAAATGTTAAATAGAAAATTTCGGAAATAAAAATTCATGTTTTAAATCTAGTACTGACCTATCAGGGATGTGATCGTTCCTTGGTCCAGTTTATCCACACTGGATGTGCTACACATCCATTAGTCACGTAGCAGTTTTCTTAGTTACCAAATCAATTGTCACAGTGACCTTTGTTGTAGTTAATAGTGGCTCCAACACACAAGGGGCGATGCTGCTGGCAATTTAGAGGTGCCAAAGGGAAGCCACATGAGCTTTGATAAAAGTTCATCATGGGCAGGTGTGCATAGCAAAAATATAGAATACAGAGGGCTCAATATTATCTGAGGTTTTAAACATCTACTGGGGGTCTTGGAAAGTATCCCCCATGTGTCAAGGATTGCTTTATTAGCCTACCTAATCCTCATAATCAGCATATGAGATGGGTGGTAGAATTGTCCTATTTTATGGCATAGATTTGCACAAGAGGTGCAGAGAGTAAGTGGGAGCTGGCTCCAAAGCCTTGGCTTTTCAGCACTGCACAGGGCTTCTCACTGGCCTCTAGAACTTCTCACTGAACTATATAGCCTGTTGCTTATCTATGGCCCTGGAGTTTGAAGGTCACCTGTTTGAATGGGCAAAGGGAGGGGACTGATACAACTTCCTGTGCCAGTGTGTAGGCGTTGGCTTTTTCCACAGCATGTAACTCTTGGCCTGGAGCCAGTGGCAGAAATTGCATGGTCCAGGGACCAGCCCAAAGTGAATGCCACCTACGGTCCTCAGTGCCTGGTGGACTGTCTCTCCTCCCTGGTACAGGACTGCTACAACAGTCCCAGGGTGAAACACAAGGAGGAATAAAAAGCAGGGGCAAATGTACATCAAAATGACAAGGTGGCTATGTGTGGCGCCACAACTGTACACCACTCTGGTAAGCTGAGGCAGGAGGATGGCAAGTTCAGCCCAGCCTGGGCAACTTAAGGACTTAGTGAGACCCTATCTGAAAATTTTAAGGACTGAGGGTGTAGGTCAGTGCAAAAGCCATGGATTCAATCCTCAGTACTGCTAAAATAAAAAAAAAAGAGAAGCTGGACAAACCATCGAGGGAATCTTGTAGAAGGTCAGAGATGAGAAGCATCTCTCAGCCTTAGCTATCTGCAGGAAAGTCTTTCTGTGTGCTGCTCTGGAACATGACAGGCTGTGCAGTTGGCAAGCACAGGGCTGATAAGCACAGTTCTGCCTCTGTTTCCTGGAGGGACAGAGAAAAGAATTTAGCACTTTCATCACCACCTACACAATTCCAGTCCAAGGTGGGAAGTCAGGCACAAGTCTGGAACAATTAATTCTCCAGTAATTCAAGATAATCAAGTTTATGGTATGTACAAGATACACAGGAAATACACTTCTGCATTACCGCGAGGTTCACATTCATTTCAGAACTGAAACAAATTTCCACCCAAAATACCAACAAATCCAATATGTATAAGAGCTGAAGTGATAGTTAACTGGCGACAAACAGAAGATTAGGGCCCCCACCCCTTACAAAAACTCATGATTTTCAATTTTAGATGTGATGGAAAAGTTCTTATTTTCTGCTCCTATCACCCTAGTTCATAGCTCTGACACTGCCGGCCAGTGCATCCTATTATTTGAACCTGACACCACCACATGGTTTTCATTCTCATTTTTTTGGTAGAGTGAAATGAGGAAAAATGGGTTATTTTTCCATGGATCACAAAACTCATAAAGATCTGCTAGGTGTTGGATAAACACATTTCCAGAGGCGTTTTCTATGTATATATTCATGTATTCATTCACATGTTCAACAGCTATGTAGTGAGTCCTTAACACTGAGAACAAAAAATGTACCCCGTGATCTCATGGACAATTTATCTCCCTGCCGGATTCCACTAATCGAGCCCATTTTAAACTATCACCCGTGTTTTCAAAAGTGGGAAGCCCTGAGAACAGAAAGAATCAGAATCTTTCACAAATGAATTTGAATAAATCCATGGCTTTCTATGAATGAGAATCTTAGTTCTGCTTTTTAAGAATTTTTCTTTTCATGCTACACCTGGTAAATTTTCTTTCTTTCTTTCCTTTTCTTCTAACTGCACTGATGATGTGGACTCTAGTAAGAGTTAATGAGTAAAGAAATGTATACACAAGGGCCTTTCTCTTCATACACAGCTTTCCTGGAAAGGGCTCCTGCTTTTGCAAGGGTCTGTCTACACCACTATTGTAATCTGCATAAACATGTATTCCCTATTAAAACAACTTCCATAACAGTACTCACATCATTAAATTATATTCACCCACAGTATTGCTCACTTAGAAATTTGCATAGCTTCATGTCTTTCATAATGTTGTACTGTAATGCCTTTTATATAACTAGCATCTGTGCATATACAACTTTGCAAATTTTTTTGTCTTTTTTTGAGGCACAGTCTTGCTATGCAGTCCAAGCTGACCTTGAACTCACTTTGTAGTCCAGGCTGGCCTTGAACTATCAGGTGATCTTCCTGCTTCAGCCTCCCAAGTGCTGGGATTACAGGTATGCACCACCACAACCAGCAACTTAGTACTATTTTAAATATAACATATTTTGGTAACATTTAATAAAGTTATATGATTTTTATAGCTGCACAATATTGCCAGGTATCATCATTTAAAATATATATATAGATGACCTATCTATACACGAAATGACCTAAACAACTTTTTAGTTCTGAAGGTTGCTTAGAGGAAGTCGGACCTTCCTCAAGGTCCCATTGTAGGCTTGAGGAAGCTGGAGGTCAGACCTTCCTCACTCTTCACTTCTCTGGTCCCCAAGAACTCTGAGTCTGCCTTCCCGAACAGGGCCTGACCCCAGGGGTGGAAGGGGAGAGAGTACTGGAAACAAAGGCAGCGGTGGGAGTGCCAGGACATGTGTGCTGGGGCTTTGCAGCGTGGTGGGAGTGCTGTATATCGGGGTGGGAGGTGGGGAGAAATCCTGTGTGCACACACTTGCATGCACACACACGTGCACTCATACACACACACTTGCTGCATGCTTCCAGATGGGAGGAGAGTAAGACGTGACTCCGAGGCCTTGGGTATAGAACAGGCAAACCTTACTAGAGCAGGCTACTGTGGAAACACTGGATCCAGAAATGGTTAGGAAAGTAAACAGAACGAGGGAGGATGGGGTAGAGAATGGAGGGGTAGGAGCTGGGGCCAGAGAAGGGGAAAGACAGCCAAGTGTGGGAACATGAGCACTTCGCAGTTTGCCATGTACATAGGAAAGTATCCCAAAAGTTCTCCTCCTGCTCTGATGCACAGGTCACAGAGTAATCCCCCAGCTACCACGGGGATTTTTTCAGGCATATCTCCCTGGTCATAGCTAATTGGGCCAGAGGAGAACACCTGACCTACTGTGAGCCAATCAAAATGTTTTCTGAGAATTAGTAATATGGTCAGTCATTAAGTGTTTTTACACATTTGACCCTAAATGTAATAGTGAGCCATCTTGCAGACTATGACTGAGAAGCAAAGTGTGCTTGTTTCCCAAAAAAGGAATACAGAAGCAGATGCTCACGAGAGAGAAAAGAGAGAAGCATTGTGTGATTACCTTCCAAGGCCTGTTCTGTGTGGGCGCTGGCCACGGTCCTCAGGACTTCTGCTGTGCCTGAAGTTCACCTGACACACAACCAACAGGCTCAGCTCCACCCAGTCATTGAGGCACCAGGCTGATGGAAGCTTTGCCACCTGCTTCCAAAGGGTGGAAATCACCCTAGGGATTTACGCAGATGGAGAGGAACTGGGTAAAGAAGGCCCTTCAACTCCTCGCCTCCTATCCCCATCCACCTCCTACAGGGGGAGGCTTTGGGAAACACAAGGTCTGGAGCAGCTGCATCCAGAAGAGTTCTTGTTAAAACAGGAAGCGTAAGTCACTGGTGACCTTAGGGGAGAAAGTAGGGGAGACTGTATCAGCTGATTGAAATATTCCTCAGGGTCAATATAATCAGAACTGAAGATTGCCTTGTGGGTGAAAAAATGGTAATTTTGGTGGAGTTTTAGATCAAGTTTCTGAGTGGAACCAGTGTTAAAAAAGATGGAAAGAAGAGACAAGAAGTATAAAAAGCCTTTAATGTAAAGGAACATAGGAAAATGAAATGTAACCAGAGTAGAAGGTAAGGTGATGAGAGTACTATTTCTCTCTGTCTCTGTCTCTCTCTTTCTGTCTCTCTCTGTCCCTCTGTCTCTCTGTGTGTTTCTGTTTCTATCTCTGTCTCTTTCTCCTGGGACCAAAGAAACGAGGAACGAATGGTTTGGGGAAGTGGGGAGAGGGAGTTTGTAGGATCGAGCCTGAAAATAGTAAGACTCAGGCCCTTTATCTAGCCCTGTGATTGTTTTAGTCACTTTGGGTTCCTAAAACAGAGTCCCATAGGCTGACAAGAGAGTCTCATTTCCCTTAGTGCAGGAGGCCAGAAGTCTAAGTTCAAGGTGCCGGTGTGGTAGGGTTCTGTGAGGGCCCTCTCCTGGGATGCAGCTTACAGTTTATTATATTTTCACGTGGTAGAATGAAAGCAAGAGCCTTCTCCAGGGTCCCTTTCATATGGGCACCAATCCCATTCATGACGACTTCACTCATGATACAATCACCCGCAAAAGTCGTATCTCCTGGTACTGTCACTTTGCAGGTAAGGATTTCAGCAGATGGGTGCTGGGAAAACATAATTTTCACTCCATTGCAATGTGGTTTCTACAGTATTTTCATGATCTCACCCTAGTTTTTCCTTTCTAAAAGATGCCTTTTGATATAGAATTTAATCAGTTCCAAATGTCATGAAGTTCGTCTTTTGCTCTTTAATCATGACTCAGATGGCATTTCACAAGGGTCCTTGAGACCGGCATGCAAAAGTGCCTATTATTAGGTTCCTTCCCTGGAAGGCGGGTAGAGTTTTTTGCATTGGTCCAGGATTTCATGTCCCAGTTGCACATAGAACCTAAAATCTAGTCTGATTCTGGCCATAGCATGCCCCTAAAACAAATAACAAAGAATCAGAAAGCTGGTTCCAAAGGACTGCAGAGAAGGCCAGACAATTTTCTGTTTGCAACTCCTTTCACAGCTCGAACTGTGCCACAGAAAGATTCAATTTTCCCAGCTTCCAGTCTTCTTTGTGAAAAACCATTATCTTTTGTCACCTTCTCTTGTCTCTCAGTAGGAAAATTTCCACTTGTCCAACATTCTGGCCATTAGCTAAGAACTTTTTTTTTTTTTTTTTTTTTTTTTGGCGGTACTGGGGATCGAACTCAGGACCCTGCGCTTGCTAGGCAGGCGCTTATTCCACTGAGCTATATCCCCAGCCCCTGCCATTAGCAATTTGAAATTTCACCCGTGAGAGTTCTGCCTATGGGCAGTTCACAGTCCAGTTACTGTACTCCTTTGTTCTTTAAAAATTATTGGGTCATTTGCCTTGGTTCTTATTGCTTAAAGTGAATTGGCCATTAGCAGAATATTAGCTGCTAAGTGGAATCTGTTGTAGAATATTTTCAAAGACCATTAGCTTTTCGTTGGGGGGCAATTGGTGTTTACTGTTTATTGTGGAGTTGAATTGTATGCATCTCTCCCTGAGGTTGCAAAACCTTTGAAAAGCATTGAGAATAGTTTTAAAGAGCCACTTGAAAATGTGCAAGCAACATGAAGACATAGCCAGTGAAGAAAAGAAAGGGCTTCACTTTCTTCATGATCAGTCTGATGCATCTGCCTTCTAGCTCAGTGTTTTATTCCCCTTCACCTGAGCTTCAGAGGTAATCATAAATAATGTGCATCAGTTCATTTTCACCCTTAATGCAAATGTCAGTCCTGGAACAAATATTTAAATAGTGCCAGTCAGAGCCTTTTATCAAACCCCAAAGTAAACACAGCTTCTGAAAAGACTTTCTTTACTGTGAATGCTATTCTGTAATCTAGTTTATAGGTCACAGGATTTTAACTCACCCTCTGGCTTTGCCAAGGAGGAAACTGAGGCATAAGGCAGCTGGATTCTGCTCACAGAGACTGGGCGGTAGCACTGGGGACAAACACAGGCCTCTGGCTGCTGGTGCTGTTTCCCCATCTGTCCCATCCGGTGGTACCCACTCCAGGGACTCAGGGGCTGCAGGAAAGGCTGACCCTTGAGATTGCTGCTGCCTCCCAGCGCAGCTGGGTGCTCTCGGAGGGGGAAAGGATTTAAAGGAAACAAAGCGTCCCCTCTCACCAGCGAGCAGGAGATGAGTCTGTTCCTGGCTCAGGAGGGACAAGGTCTTTTGCTGCCAAGGAGCAAAGCACAATGGGAGTCCATGATCACTGAAATGCTGGGACAGACAGGAAGGGCGGGGAAAGAAGAGGAGGAGGAGGAGGAGGAAGAGAAGGGGGAGAAGGAAGGATGCCTTAAAAAGACAAAAGGGTAAGCTAGGGGCAGAGATAATTCTCTGATGGAGCCTGAAGACACCTCTGATCTCTCACCTTCTCCCAAACACACCTCAAAGCAAAGCCACCACCCTAGTCAGCCTCCCTCCCGTTCACACGGCTCCTGCAGCCATCTCCCGCCCCAGTTCCCACTCTCCAATGCAGATCTTATAAAGCAACTTAAAGAAACTTTCTAAAATGCATGTTTGATCACTCCCAGCAGCCACTCACCCAGGGCTTCAGCACAAAGCAAGCCTGTAATCCAAGCTACACAGGAGGCTGAGGTAAGAGGATCACAAGTTCAGGGCCAGCCTGGGCAATTCAGTAAGACTTTGTCTGAAAAAACATTAAAAAAAAATTTTTTTTAATGTTTAAGGGCTTGGAATGTAGAGCAGAGTGCCCTGGATTCAACCACCAGCTTGCAGGAGCCGAGGAAAACCACCACACAACCAGAAGGACGGTCTGACCCAAGCTCACTTTTACAGACTCATCTCCCACACTCCTCAGCAGAAATTTCCAGCAGATCCTCCGGGCCCAGACCTCTGCCAGTGATCTCCTGTGTGTTTGTTCTCCTCCTCTTTCCTACCACTTCTTGGTAGAATAACCTTTTAAATGTCTCCCTGCCCTCCCCCCACTACCAGTACATTTAAGTCCCTTGAGGATAGGGTTATATCTTTCTTCCTCACTGCTGTATTTCTAGCTTCAGCATAATGTTCCGGGCTTCAAAGATCCTTGGTAAATGTAACTAAGGGAAAAAGTAAGTGGAATTCTGCATCTTTCTGAAAGCCCAGATGAAAGTCCTCTCCAGGGGAACTTGCTCAAGATTCTAGAAGTCTGGGAGGTTCTGCCCACTGTGGCTGTCATCGTGTCCCCCTGTCGCCAGCCTGGATGCGAGGCTCAGACAGGACAACAGTCTTCACTGGTTTTTTTCCACTGCCCAGCACTGGGACCCAGTCGTAGTTCATGCTTAATATTTGTCAAAGGATACTGCACACCTAACTGTTCCAGTTCCCAGTGTAAATGGATACCTTTGCTTCCGAACAGAGTAGAAGACCATCGTATTGCCGTCTTTATCACCCACTTAGTGAGTGTCAGTTCTGTGCTGGGCACTGTGATTAGCACTGCACACATCAACTCACTGGCGTGGGAGTGCACCGAGGACACCGCCCGGGAGGATGTGCTCCTGCTCATATTCAGATGTAAGACTTCATGGGTGAAGCTGCACAGGTGAAATGGACTGTATTTGTTGGAATTCAAAATAGGGGTTGACAATGATGAATTAGGAAGGGGGGGATCATTGAAAAACAGTGTCTTACTTTTCTCTCATTTCTGAGACAAAATACCCAACACCCAAAGTTAAAGGGAGGAAAGGTTTATTTAACTCACAGTTTGCAGAAGTTTCAGTTTTTATAAGCAGCTGGCTCCAAGCCAGGGTGACACACAGCAGAGGGGTAACAGTTTATGGCAGTGGAAGACAGCAAAAGCAACAAGAGCAAAAGGGGAGAACAAACCTCTTTCTGGCCCTTTTACTTATCCATACTGCTGGGGTCAGGGCAGTGCCAGTCCAATCAGCGCACTGCTCCAGCAATCACTCAGTTTTAATCCCAGCACCCTTAATCCCAGCATTGCACTACAAATCAGTTGCACACTCTTAGATTCAGCTGCCTCTAAAAGCCTGTCCTCCATGATTGCATGAGGCTTTGGGAGGACATCCAAACGCAAACCTTAACAAGCAGTGACAGCAAGACGGAAAGCAGAAATAAATGTGGGAGAGCAAGCTAGCAGTGCTGGAGGAAATAAAGAAAAATGAAAGTACTTTGGATGAACGTAAGTCCTGGATTGAAGGCCACCCCACTATATGTACATAACAAAATGGTTTTGGCATGCACATTTTTTACAGGAGAGGGAACAGTCTAGGACTGGGTGTGGTGTGGTACATACCTCAAATCTCAGTATTCGGGGAGCTGAGGCAAGAGGATCTCAAGTGGCTGGGGATATAGCTCAGCGGCACAAGTGCCTACCTGGCAAGTGCAAGATCCTGAGCTCAATTCCTGGCACCAAAAATAAAACAGGATCTCAAGTACCAGCCAAACTTGGGCAATTTAGGAACTTAGTGAAAACTTGTATCAAAATAAAAAGTGGACCGGGAATGTAGCCCAGCGTGAAGTCCTGCGTTCAATTCCAAGCAGCAGGGAAGGGTTGGGGATTCCAGCTCACTTCTTTCTGGTGTAGGCACAGTGGCACGGAAATGTGGGATTACTTGGACCGCTGTTGTCTGGCCTCACAAGTCAGCCACTGCTTTTATATTGTTTCTGTGGGAAAACTGTGTCAGGCACTCCAAGTCAAAAAAGACCACATGTATCTGGAGTACATCATGCTTACAAAATGCACCTACTGGGCTGGGGATATAGCTCAGTGGCACAAGTGCCTGCCTGGCAAGCACAAGCTCCTGACTTTGATTCCTGGTACCAAAAAAAAAAAAAAAAAAAAAAATAGGCCCACTGATTTTCAGTTTCAAAAGGGAGGTTTTGTTTCCTGCCAGTTCTCCACGTAGTATAATACAGTCTGTGTGAAGAAAAGTACACAAACCACACATTAGAGTGGAGTTACCGTCATTCTTTGTCTTGTAAATATAGTAAAATACAGAAGGCTAATTTAGCCCTTGTCTGTGACTTTCTAGTTTTGAATTATTCCTCTTTAGTTTTGTGTATTCCAGTTTCTACAAGAGATATTTCATTGTTGGGATCAGAAAAACAATGTAACAAACACTTTTTTAAAAAAGATTCTGGGGCCGGGGACAGAGCTCAGTGGCTCAGCATCTGACTGGCAAGCACAGTGTCCTGAGTTCAATTCCCAGTACCAAAATAAACAAACAAACAAATAATTGTAAAAATAAAATAAAATTAGAAAGACTATAGTTTCCTGTGATGTATTTTTATGGGTGTGTGATGCTGAGAATTAAAAGCAAGGCCTGACATATGCAAGTAATTTACCAGTTAGCCACATCCCCGGCTACTTTTATGTAACTTAAAAAAAAAATTCATTGAAGTTGACAAAATTCCATTTGGCCCTGGAAGATGTTTTGAATCTTTCCTCTGTTGAGCCATGCTATGGTGGTCATGCTTCATAGGCTAAGGTCATCCTTGGGTAAAAGACTGAGGAAGAACATAAGGAAGGCAGGTGTCCTTTATTTGCACTTAATCTCATAAACTTTAACTAATTCTTTGTCACCCTGTTACCAACCACACCTGCAGGATGTAGTGGGGATAAACATGAGGCATTCAGGGGCAGAAGAGGCAGTTAACAATTCCAAAGTCAAGGCTGCCTGTTCGGTGAATCGGCCCAGGTACATGTTTTTTCTTTTCTTTCTCAATAGTTAATTCATTCATGTAGTTCACTAATTTAAAAATATAAAGTGCTTTCTAGTGAAAGCTTTTGGGGAGTCCTTCATTTGCAGTTTCCACCTCCCTAGCCCTCACAGGTCACTAATATTATTAATTTCAGGTAGATCCTCCCAGTTTCTTTAGGCAAATACAAGCATTTATGACCTCATATAAACTTTAAGCTCTGCATCATATCGGGTGGGAATGGTCTTTCTTCCAGAAACTTTTTCCTTCTCGGTATAGGAGGAAATAGTGAAAAGTATATCTCTGTAAAAACAATGGCATTAGAGATAGCCCAGTCTCCTGACTAGTGCTAGGAGTGATTAGTCACAATTAGTTTAAAATGTGACTCCAAAATGTATTTTGTTGTGTGTTAGCTGAAAAATAGAGCATGCATCCATGAGTGAGAAGGTAAAACGTGGACAGGAAAGTGGTGGCCTCTACAACAGAGATGCTCCTGGGCAGAAAGCAGGTATCAGTGACTGTCTCAACACAGACCGTGGCTTCATCTAAACTTCCTTTTTTTATATTTTAAAGAGAATAGTAAAAAAAAAAAAAAAAAAAAGAACAATAGTAAAATAAATACAAAACAGCAAAGACATTAAAAATGATACAGAGTTTCAAATGAAATGGTAGGTGATAGGAATTAACAGTGGTTGTTATATTACATATTGTTATCTTCAGTGAAGTTGCTCAGATTACCAGATGTAAGAATAGAAAATTAATCAAACCTTTAAAGGGAATAAGAAAATAGTAATTTAAAAGAATGTTAGAAACAATACATACTTTCACTAGACAGGATGGTAGGAATTCCCCAATGGTTGTTATACCACAAATTGTTGTCTTCACATAAATTGCTCAGATATCAGATATAAGCATGCAAAGTTGGTCAAAATATCAAAGATAACTTTTAATTATTAACTGTTCCTCTCAATAAACCACCAGACATCAGCAGTACAGTCATGCCAGCTATATATATATATATATATATATATATCTTTTAAACTTTTTTAGTTGATGATAAATGAACCCCCTTCAGTTATGGCTGAAAACTATGAAACTAGATTTACAAAGCAGGACCACTGCCACCTGATATAATCTCTATAATAGACTCATCGACCCAACCTTGTTTTATTGTGTGCAAATGTCACTGCCATTAGACTGAGTTTATTGCACTGTCTACAGTGCATCTCCTGAGTTGGGAGAGAACTTGGACCTCCAGGAAGTCTAAAATGGCAATTGGCAGCCAATCTTAAAAGAACCACATGGGAATCTGCAAAAGTTACTGTAATTTGGCAATCATCCTCTTTCTTTCAATACACCTGAAAATAGGTATATGGAACAGCTGAGTAGACCTGTACGATACTGTTGTGCATACATGTATTAATTTATAGATTCCACTTGAAAAGTCCAGTACAATGTCTTTAAACGATCTACTCTATGGAAAACACTTGCCTTATTCATTTTATTATCTATCCATATTTATTATATACTATATAGTATATAGTATTTTGTATATATGTACTATAGCTATTTATGAGCATTTAAGACAAAGTTGGATGGACCTGAGGTGTGACTCAGTGATACAGCTTGTGCTTAACAGGTATGAGAGTCTTCAGCAACAAAACAAAAAACAAAAACAACAACACCAAAGTTCAAATTCCCAGAAAAGATTTTACTTCTCATAAATTAGGTTATATGGCAATCACTCCTGGTCCAGTTCATGTAATTTGGCAGATAGGGTAGCTCTGGCCACATTCCAAAGAACATATGGAGGGGCGAGCAATGATTTCACATATCTGTTGTAGAATGGCCCATACACAGGTAGAATGAAGGGTAGATGTGGAAGGACATTACATGATCCCTTTGAAGTGTGTACCAGGATTAACTTGTATCCTGCATTGAAAATATTCGTAAATAGTGTCAAGCTTTTGAAGAGAAGGATAAATTCGGGTTCAAGATGAAAGAGAATGTTAAACTTCTTTTTCTTTTTAAACTTCTTGGAATATGTGATCGAGCACAGTAGTGGAGAGATGAGATGGGATGGCAGAGGCTCCTAATGACATTAGAAAAAAAAACCTTTGAATAGGTTTGATTCTCAAATGAGCATAGGAGAATTTACATATTTAAATAATTTTTTACATCAAAAAAGTCCTTGGAGGCCTCACATTTATGATGAACATGCTGCCTCTGCGCAAGTCAGAGTGTGCTAAAGTCTTCCTGCAGGCTGTGGGCTGGGCGGCCCCACAAGCAAAGTAGGATTCCCCTAAAATACTTTGTGCTTTGAGATTCAAATGAAATAAACTGGAACTCTAGGTGCTGGGCGGGCCATGAGGTGGGCGTGGTGCAGCTACCCAGCCTCTGCAGGCACCAGTCTCCAGGGCACACTCAATCGCCTCCTTTGAATCAGGCTCGCCTGTAAATTCTGTGTGGGTACCTGACCATCGTTCCCCAGGGAAAAGCACTGCGTCCTTTCCTCCATCCTCTACCCAAAGATTACTGGGACGGGACGCCTGGCTGTCATAACTGTCCCTGAGGACGACGGAACTAATGAGGGGCGGTGGTTGTCCTATGGCGGGTCTATCACAGCACTGAAACAGCCCAGCGTGGAACAATGGACCATCCTGTCCTAAAGTTCTAGGAATTTCTTGGCCACTTCGTTCCCGGGTGGACTTTTCTCCCCTGGCTGCACTGTTTTCACTATGTGCTCAGACCTCCTGCTCCCCACCCTACTGTAGACTTCTCAAACCGGCCTAGCTTTCCTGCACAGAACACTCCAGGCCATCACTTCACCAAATGCTTGTTCATAGCTATTTTTGGACCCTGCCTTCCCAAGACAACATGTAACGCTTTGAAATCTCAATCACTTCCTTCTGCTCCCACTCCAGGCTGCTAAAAGGAAAAAGGTAGGAAAAAGCTCAACTTCCCCACTGAAATGGTTTACCTGGGACTGCTCAGAATGCATAGCTGCCTGGCTAGAGACAGCTGAGTCTGAATAGCTATAGTTTTCTTTCTGTACAAGTGTGAAGTCTGATACTGGAACATTAAAACCACTCATCTGAATGCTTGCAATGAGCACGTAAGGAGGCAGAATTGTCACTCAAGTCAAAGGCTATAGAGCTAGTGTTTGTACCATGAGGCCATGCTGCTTTGTGTCTGCAACTGTGTTTGAAACCTGATTTCTAGCTATTCTTTCAGTCAAAACTGTTTATCCTACAGAACCAGCTACCTAATTTGGTAGACCTGGCTATTTTCTTAATGTTTCTATGTCTCCATGTCTTGGTTACTTCTCTCTCATTGCTGAGACAAAATACCTGGTGCCCAAAATTAAGAAAGGAAAGGTTTATTTAGCTCACAGTTTGTGTAGGTTTCAGTCCATAATCAGCTGGCTCCAAAGCAGGGTGGCACATGGCACAGGGGCAACAGTCCTAGGCAGCAGAAGACAGCAAAAGCTGCAAGAGCAAAAGTGGGATACAGCAAGCCACTTTTCCTCCCCTATATTGTAAGCAAGATTTCCACATCCACATAATCTCCCTGCCCTCCTCTTACAGGCTCAGGGTGTTTACAAAGTGAGGACCCTGGACCCCTGCTGAGTTAAGAGTCTAAACTTCTCTTAGTTAAGCTTCTAAACTTTTGAAGTTGACACAATGTATCAACCACTACATTCCAACATTAGATAATGAGGAAAAAAAGTACTTGTTACAGGCTTTATCTTGCTCAGTGGTAAAACATATGTACAAGGCCCAGGGTTCCTTCCCCAGAACTGGGAAAACCAACAACAGCAAAAACAAATATTTGTTATACTAGATACTTGTTTCCTCAGAATTTATGTCTACTCAGAACCTCAGAGTGTGACTTTTTGGGAACAGCAGTTTTTGCAGATACAATTAACTGAGGTAAGGTATTGACTTAGGGTTGAAATCAAATGCAGTACCTGATGTCCTTATAAGAAGACGACTTGAACACTCGGAGAAGAAGGCCGTTTGATGACAGAGAGGCACCTGGAGCAGGGAAAGAACACAGCTACAATCCAAGGAATGCCAAGGACTGCGGCAACCAATCACCAGAAGCTAAGAGAGACAAAAACATTCTTCCCTGACTCTCCCAAAGGAACCAGATCTGCTCACACTTTGATCGAACGTTTCTGGCTCAGACACCATGAGAAAATAAATTTCTGTTTTATGTTTATTTATTTATTGGGAACTGAACTCAGCATCTTGTGTTTGCCAGGTAGGCACTCATGCCACTGAGCTATGTTCCCAGCCCTAAATTTCTGTTTTAAACCAGCCCATTTATTGCTCTTTGTTATAGAAGCCCTAACGTAACCAGGTTCTAGGGTCCTGGGGTCTCCATCTAGAGATATTTTCTAGGTTCTTTGTGTCCTGAACAAAGAATTGGCCAAGACAAGTGCAAAGATGCTGAAGTTCTACATTTAATAAAAGTCGGAAGAGAAACGTGCTGCAGAGCAAATGCAAGCCAATGGTAAACAGGAAAAGAAGTACATTCTACAGGGCAAGACAGACCTCTATGAAGGACAAACACAGTGGACACAAGGAAAACAGTTGCGGTCTTTTATATCCCCCACTTCTCAGGATCATGTCAGGTCTACGCAGTCCCACCAAAAACTTGCTTGACTTCTCTTGAGAATTGAAGACAGGTAGCACTTTCTGTGCCTGTGTCCTGGAACTCCATGACTGACAGGTCATACCCACTTTTTCCAGCACACTGGCCACACCTTAATCTGCTTCACTAGGAAACTATTTTTTTTTCATCTTTCTTGAGACAGAGTCTCTCTATGCAGTTCAGGCTGGACTTGAGCTCACTTTGTAGCCCGGGCTGGTCTCAAACTTGCAAGGATCCTCCTGCCTTGGCCTCCCGAGTGCTGGGATTACAAGCATGCACCTCCACACCTGGCTGGGAAACTAATTTTGATTTAAAGGAAAATTGGTAAAGCACAGTAGAACTCAAAATAAGCATAAATAAATCCACTGCTGATGTGTAACCACCATTGACAATTTTGATGTTTCTTTCTAGTTATTTTGCACTACCCATGAAAAGCTGGACCTGGTGGCTCACGCCTCTAATCCCAGCACTCAGGAGGCTGAGACAGGAAGATCACTGAGAGTTTGAGACTAGGCCTGGGCTACAAAGTGAGCTCAAGGCCAATCTGAACTGCATAGTGAGACCCTGTCTCAAAACAAATAAACAAAAAAGATGTTATTCATAGCCATGCTGTACATACTACTTTTATTTCCTGACTTTTACCTACTATGATAAGCACTTACATAAACTAGCATGTAATTTTTGAATGTATAATTTCAATTTTTATCTGCTTCATGAAGAGGATGCACCATATTTTACTCAGTGATGACTTATGACTGTATTTCTGGGTCTACATATCTTTAACATGCACAGGGGCCCGTGCAGCCTTGGCAGGCTCTGTGAGTGTTTGCTCCTACTGCAGAAGACATTAAGAGCCAAGGGCTGGAAGGGAGCTTCCCTAGCTTCCCACCAGCTCCACCTCTTACTGACTGTGTGACCTTGGGCGCACTGCTGACCCTCTGTGTGCTTCCAGTTTCCCCATCTCTAAAATGCATGAAAGGGGAAGAAAAGTCTACTTCCCAAGATTCCTTTGAAATCCTGAAATAAGTTAATATCTTTTAAGGCAAAACTCTTGAGGCCAAAGTACCTCTAAACTGAAGGGTTTATTGACACTTTTCTGATGTGAGCCAGAAGACAGACCAGGACCTGGGTCAAGTTCCCTCAACTTCCAGTTGCAGGGCTGGAAAGCAATTGGGAAAATTTCTACCAGCCCTCTCCTAGAGCTAGGAGTATTTTTCATAAAATGTGAGAAAGGAAAATATAAGTTGTTTCCAGTGAACCTTAGACTCACCAGAAATGTCTGTTTCTCCCTTTCTTTTTTCCTATGATGGTGGGAGAGGGGTGTGGTTTGCCAGACAGCTGTCATGTCCCCTCCCCTCAGACTCCCCTCCTAAGGAGGACTGGGCCAACTCACCTCAGTGCCCTCCAGGTTACTTCATGGTCCCTCTCCGGGCTGCTCTGACAGGAGGTACAGCACGGCTGTCCGCCGTGGCACTCCAACCCCCGCCCCCACTGCTCCAGGTGCTACTGCTCTCTGAAGAAGTGGCAGGGAAACCACTTTGAATGTAGCAAAAATCAGAGAGGGACCTGGGCCCGTTATTAATACCCTCAAGGTCCCTGACCTCCAATAAGCTGGGGTTAATACAGCTAAATGCCCACTTTTGAGGAGACCTGACATCTGCCACTCAAAAGTTTCAGGAGCTTGCATCTCCTGATGTTTCACATAACTGTTGCCATGACATCTGTGACTATTTTAGACACCCCATATATGATCCAGAGGACATCTACCCTGACCGTAGCAGGCTTGAACTTCAGCCAAGGCGTAGATTTGAATTTGGACTAACCAGCAGGCTCAAATTTGGTGCTCTGTAAGCACCACCCCCTAACATTTCTTGGGGTGGTCTAGGCAGGCTCAGGCTTATTTACTGATTGTCCTGTGTTCTAGCATAGTTTCTTGTCAAATAAATCCTTCCTCCAGTGGTTCTGTAAAGCTGCTTGTGTTTAGGGAGTATGGGCTCTCTTCCTGTAAAATTACTTATCCTGAGTAATATGGCCAGAGTGGTTCCTTAGAAGAAAGCTATGAACTCTTCTTTCTGGAAAGCTCCACTGACCAGCTGCCTATGAAGAATCCCACAACAGAGAGCAGTAACCAGCAGAGTTCACAGAGGGAATTTGGCACAAGCAGACCTGCAACCAGCAGGGTTTACCAACAGTATCTGGTGTTAACCAGCATCAGGAAGCAGCATCAGAGCTCAGGGCTACACCATTAAGGGCTATGGGCCATTGCCAGTTCAAATCCAGGGTCATTAGCACAGCTGCACTTTGCCAATTCATTATTTTTTACCTCAGCTGATTGGCAACAAACCTACATTGCCTGCCAATGGGAGGGGTGGGATAACGCAAAGCAAGGAGACTCTGGTAGAAGGGCAGTCCATAGGGAGGACGAACTGTTCCTTTTGGATTTGTTGGGGTTTTTAATCTGAAGCGTTTATAAGTAAACAAGGTGCTGTGGACACGCTGGTCTCTGTAATGGCACTTAACTTAAGGTTACCACACATGATCGAGAGTATGAAATGGGCTAGAGATAGAATTCAGAGGTAGAGCATGTGCTTAGCATATGTGAGGCCATGAGTTTGACCAAAAAAAAAATGTGTGTGTGTGTGTGTGTGTGTGTGTGTCTGTGTGTGTGTGTGTGTGTGTCTGTGTGTGTGTGTGTCTGTGTGTGTATAGGTTTTGCTTGTGGCTGGTAATTAACTCCCCTTCTCTCTTGCCCTCTCTATCCTGTCATCCTTGTAATTAATTTGAGGACACCTCATAATTTTTCTTTTATCATTCTCTATAGCATTGGTTCATGGTGTTTTGTAAGTTAATAATAAGTTATTAAAATTTATTCAGACAGTTGAGCACAGTGGTGCAAGCCTGTAATCTCAGCTCCTTAGGAGTTTGATTAAGGATTGTAATTTCAAAGGAAATTTAGTGAGGTCTTGTCTCAAATTCTTTTTTTTTTTTAATTTTATTTTTAAGACAAAAGAACCCAGAATAACACAGAAACAATACAGAAAATACCAAGTTATAGAGAAGATAGTAGGGAATTGGCACTGGATGCTGTATAACATAATGTTATCTTGGTATTTGTTATAACAAAATCAATAAAGGAAGTATCAAATTACAGAGGAGACAGCAGGGAACCATCACTGGATGCTGCATTACATAGTGTTGTCTTTGCATTTGTGAACAAAAAAACAGTAAAGGAAACACCAAATTACAGAGGAAAATAGCAGGGGGCCACCACTGGATATTGCATTACATAATGTCATCCCCGTCCCTGTCACTCAGTTACATAGATGATGGCTCGTTCAGTTACTCAATTTTCTCCACTTCACCTCCATTGTTCTACCACCCTGTCAGTGGTCTTCCACTGGTAATAACTACACTTTTGGTTTATTTACTCCCTCATGCTCTTACTTTGGGAGGAGACTTGGTTGCTTCTAAATGCTCTGTATAATACGTGGGTGTACACAAATTACTACGGCAGGAGGTGGAGAAGCACCCTTTGGCAAGCCCTCACAGCCCTCGGGTGTCTGGTCGGGTAGGCGGGGTTACACAGCGAACTGCCAGGCTCTGTCAGCACGTCCACGTCTATAGGCTCAGGCGAGTCTTCAGGGCTGGCCTGAGGGCCGGGCAGAGTGCCTGGGACGCTACAGGCAGGGCGGAGCACCTGGCACACCCCAGGGGCCAGGCGGAGTGCCTGGCATGCACTAGGGGCCAGGTGCAGCTCCGGGGGTGGAGCACCTGGCATGCCCTGGTTGCCGGGCAGAGCTCCAGGGATAAGGCAGAGCATCTGGCATGCCACAGGGGTCTGGGCAGAGCTCCGGGGGCAGAGCAGAGTGCCTGGCACGACTCAGGGGCAGGAGGAATAAAATTTATTTAGTTATTTGTTTCTTTCTAATGAATTGACCATTACATTTCTAAAGTTCTGAAATGGCCAACAGACCATAGAAAGATATCACTTTTGGATCCTGCTTGAAACCAACAGCTTCAGAAAACTGCTGGCCTTGATTCAAGGCCATTGTCCCAAATTCTTAAAGAAATATAAAATAAAAAGAGTTGGAGGTATAACTCAGTAGTAGAGTGCTTGCCTAGCCTGCACAAGGCCCTGGTTTCCACTCCCAGATTTGAAAAAAAAAATTTTTTTTTTAAATTCAGCATATCTACTAGGTGTTAGGTTCTTTGGAAGATACTAGTATAAATTAGACAAATTTTATAAGCCCAAGAGAGATAACATTAAAAATGCACGCGACAAATTAGAATCCATGTAAAACACTACAACAAATTGGGGTTGGAATGCAGTCTGTAGGCTGTATCTGATTCTGTAGGTGACTTGGTTCTCATCCAGTTCAGTTTAGGACCAGAACAGTGGAGAGAACTGAGTTCCAGAACCAAGATACCACTGTATCTCAGGCACTGTACTACACATCTTATGTCCATTAACTTGTTGAAACTCTGCTAGATAATAAAAATAGCTACTTCTGTAGCATTGACCATGTGGCCAGATTTTTCTAAGCCAAACACATAAATGTTTACTTTTTACCATTGCCTTAGGACACACATTTCACAGATGGGGAGACTTGAGGAATGAAAGGCTGAGTAATTTGCCCAAAGTCACTGGTCTGGGAATTGACAGAGCTGGGCCCATCTTTTAAACCCACACTGCCCTCCGTCACCTCTGTGGATACTTGCCACCTCCCAACCAACAGAGGAGGAAACTGCTTTGGAGGCCCTGCAGATCCACCATGTGAGGAAGGAGAGGAAGTCAGCATTCGAATCCAAATTTGAACTTTGGAAAAAAATCCAGCATGTTGTTCTCTAATTATTATTATGGTTTTAAAAAATTCAACACAAAGTGTATTATCTTAATTGTTTTCAGGGGTATAGCTCAGTAGTGTTAAATGTGTTCACATTGCTGGGAAACATGTTCAGAACTTTCTCATTTTATAAATAGGGAACCCTGTGGGAGACTGCCAAGAGACCTGCAGTCGGCATTCATCTTGAAATGTATCAGCCATCTTAAGAGCCTTGAGTTTAGTTTCAGTTTCTATAGTAAGTTAAGTTCCTATTTTCTTTGAGCTAAGTTTCTGTTTCCCATAAATTATATGATGTAACCACATGCTGTCGCCTGATGCCTGGACCTCCCTTACGTGATATCTGGACCTCCCTCCATTGCCTAGTTACCCGCTGACATCAATCCCCACTCCCGCACTGTATATAAACCCGAGCTTTCTGCTCAATAAACGAGACTTGATCAGACACCTGTCTTGTCTCCATTTCTCGTGTCCCTCTTGTCTCTTTTTCATCCCACTCCCTCTCTAGAGCCTTCATTGACTACCCGCGGGTCAGGACAGAACCCTATATCCAGTAAATGTCAGCGTCCCTCCTGCTCCTCCGACCCCTGATAACCAGCACCCTGCTGCTTCTGTTTGTGAAGCAGATTCTTCTGGATACCCCATGTAAGTAATCATATAAGTTTTGTCCTTCTTATTTGTCCTTGCTTATTTCACTTAGCATAACGACCTCAAGATTCATAGAGGTCATAGTGTGTGACAGAATTTCTCCATTTCAAGGCAGACACTATTCAACTGTATGGACATAAAAGCCAAGTGTCTTTGACCCGAAGCTGACACCGTGGACTATCACAGTTTCCCCAATACCTGCCAGCACCTTGTCTCGTGCACAGTGCTGTCTCCACCCAGTCTTAATACCATCAGTCGTGATTAATGTTAGCACACATCTCACGGGCTCTCCTTTCAGAGCATACAAAATGCACTCCACTGTATCTGGCCTTATACATCCAGCACTGTTTTGCTTTGTTGCTATAGCATTCTGTGTGTGACAAAGAAGGTCCTCAGTAACAAGTGAACAATTGGATTTTCGTGGAGATGCAGATGGACCAGTCATTGCTTTCTGGAACATGGTTTTGAGCAGGGCCAGAGATTCGGTCTGACTCTGAGCCAAGTGCGACATCTGTCACCAGTTCGAGAGGAGGAGTGGCGACAGCAGGCAGCCAGGTGCCCAGCCCTTATCTAGTGTGACCTCCCGTTACATGGATGTAGAGACGAAGGTAGCTGGATTATGACTGAGAGAGGACCAATTTATTTTTAATGGCCATGAAGATGAACTGGCCTCTCGGATGCTTTCATGACTGAGTAAACTGCAGTAGAAGAAGCATTCAGGGTCACAGCGAGAGGCGTCCTTGCCTGCCGAACTGATTTCTTTCTAGGCTCTGGGGGGTGGCCAGACCTCCAGAGATGGGGTTCCTTTCTTTTCTTCTGCCTTGTGGATTTGGCCCAGGCAAGAGGAGAAAGGTGTACTGCTTTCCTTTCTGCTCCACACCCACAAACATGCTCCTTGAATTTGCATAAAACAGCATAAATTAAGCCAGGCTGGGTGATGCATAAGTGTAACCTCAGCTACTTAGAAGGCTGAGGCAGGAGATCAGAAGTTTGAGGCCAGCCTGAGCAATTTAGCAAGACCAAGACTTCGTCTCAGAATATAATAGAAAGGGCTGGGGCTGGGGCTTAGTGTTAGTGTGTTTACTTACCATGAGTAAGGCCTGAGGTTTGATCCTCAAGATAAAAAAAGGCACAGATCAACACTGATCTGTTTAACCTGGCGACAAAAGACCCATAATGATCTGTCAGGGCCACACTAGGGAATACAGACCCACCTCCTATGCAGCCAAAGGTTTCTAAAGATGTTAATGAAACAGTTTCCCTTCTTCCCCTGTGGCACTAAGGGTTGAACTCGGGACCCTCACGCTGAGCTCTATTCCCAATGCTTTTTTGCTTTGAGACAGATCTCACTAACTCCTAAGTTCCCCAGGCTGGGCTTGAACTTGTAATCCTCCTGCCCCAGCCTCCCAAAGTGCTAGGATTATAGGCCTATGCCATGTACTGGGCTGAAGCAGCTTTTAAATAGTGTGATTGTGCTTAAAATGCTGAGGAGCACACCTACTTTCAGCGATGCTTACATTGAGTCACGTTGTAAGACAGTGCCTTGATTTATTTCTTCAGTACTTTTGGATTTTTATACTTAACACTAGGTTTCTCTGAAGGAGCATACAACTATACTTAGGCATCAGCTGTTTTCAGTCATCTTTGTGTCTCCATCTTCCCTCTGTGTTTTCACGTGTTTATTTCTTCAATCATACCTGTGGCTCAGTAACCTCATCGGGGTTTCATACATCAGAATTATGCAGCAGCAACAGAAAGAGCCAGTGCCCTTGCCTGCAATCCCATCCAATAGTCTGATGAGGATAAAAGAAGGGGAACTTACTCTTTTTTTTTTTTTTTTTTTTTTGTTTACCTGGGACTGAACGCAGAGAGCGTTGAAATATTGTCCCAGCCCTTTTCATTTTGAGACAGGGTCTTACTAAATTGCCCAGGCTGATCTTAAACTTATAATCCTCCTGCCTTAGCCTACCAAGTAGCTGAGATTACTGGAATGCACTACCACACTCAAATAGGAAGTTTAGTTTATTTTGTCTTTTTGACACCAGGCTGGACTTGAGCTCATTTTGTAGCCCAGGCTAGCCTCAAACTCACAGCAGTCTTCCTCCCTCAGCCTCTTGAATGCTGGGATTACAGGTGTGCACCACCAACGCCCAGCCTAAATTTACTATTTTTAAGTGAGATGTTCTTGAGAACAAAAATGATAATGCCAAATATTGTCTGTTCCAAAGGTT
This sequence comes from Dinomys branickii, assembly GCA_004027595.1. Taxonomy (NCBI): domain Eukaryota; kingdom Metazoa; phylum Chordata; class Mammalia; order Rodentia; family Dinomyidae; genus Dinomys; species Dinomys branickii. The sequence continues at coordinate 31,042 of PVLD010019412.1, forward strand.
GTCCTCTGAAGGGTTTGAGGTGGCAAAAAAATATCTCTACATACATACACACACCCCGCATATATGCATATGTGCATACACACACACACAACTAGGCTCCATGATGGTGACACCATATAATATCAACAGGCTTGAGGAGAGAAGTCAGAACAGCTGCATCAGTCTGCTGGTGCTGGTGCTGGTGCTGGTGCTGGTGCTGGTGCCTTCCCCTGGGACAAGGAGCCACCTTGCACTTGCATTGGGGAAGAGAGTGGGGGGTGGGGTGGGGGGGTGGGGCTCTCTGGCCGTCAGTGCGCAGCCCAGGAGTCACCAGATAATATCAAGCTGTAGTAGAGGCCCCTAAAGGAGTTGGACAGCTTGGTGGTACCTTTTTGAGGGCAACAGGTTGAAATCCATGGAACTGTAATAGTGACATGCTTCCCTCCTTCTGTGGTCACTATTGACTCATTCATTCATCCAGCAGGGATGTCCTGGGCACTTGATGGTACCATTGCTGGCCTGGGCCTGGGGTTATAACGATGTAATTACAAAACAGATGAGATACCAGGCCACAAAGAGCTCATAACCTAGAGCTCTAGCAGATAAACGAAGAGGAAAGCTAAGATGACGCACATAGAGGTGGTCAGTCCAGGGCTCCCAAAGGGTTTCATAGCCAGACTTGAACTTGCAGATCTTGAATCTGTCTGGTGGTGCTTCCCAGAGATCTTTTCTTGTACGACTTCTGACAGCACAGGAAACCAACAACTGTCATTTCCTCCACCTCCTGCAGGGAGATGAAAAGATGGTCCCGAGAGTCACTAAACCCCCATCAAACCACATTGCCTGGTGAGTCAGCCTCCACCATTCACCCAGTGCCACGCAGAACACAAACTCCAGCATGATTAGGTCTCTTGCCGATCAGTTATAGCAGCCCAGCCCTGATGTCAAAGATGAGGGCTCAGCCACCTGCACCCTGCCAAGGTTTATCTGCTCCGTAAAGTGATTAAACAACCACTGTCATGTGGGAGTTTAGTAACTAGCCCCGGAGCCTGTGAAAAGTCCTGCTTCTGACTCCCTTAGGCGGAGACCGAGGGAGGGAGAAGATTGCCCAAGTCTAACCTGACAGCTGAGGTCACGACGTCAGGTGTGCATCTGAATCTTGTCCATCCACTCAGAAGGCACGTAATGAAAGTAACAGCAGCTGTCACTTCAGGAACGTATTTCTCTGTATGCGCTGTAGTTATTCACTGCCGTCTTCCGCATATTCAAAGATGCTTTGCAGCCAGTCTATAACTTTGCCCCTCCACCCCTCATTTTCTTCTTTCATTTGTTTTTTTCTTTTGATGGTTAAATTAGTTAGGATCCTAGTCAGCTGTCCTAACAGAGAAGGCTCAAAATAATACTGGCTTAAGTAAGGTGCAGTTTCATCTCTCTGACACATAAAAATCCAAGCTAGTATGGCAAAGTCAGACATGTCTGAGAGAGTTTTAGTGTAAGGGACAGCGACTCAGCATATCATGTTAAGATAGAATAATTCTAGTCTTAGTGCAAGCTTCAAACTGTGTCTTGAGAAACATCCCGGAGGGGTTGTAAAGCGTTAACTTCGCAGTCCTGACTTTGCCCTGGAATGCTTCTCCAAAGACAGACTTTGCCTGGGTTGTTTCATTCCTTCCCTGGCACTAGATAAATATTGTAACCATAAAGAAAATATATGGTTATCTAAAGGGGGACATATAGAATAGACCAGAGTCTGACCCTATCACATGACACAAAGGAAACAACCATGGCCAGGCCTATAACACTCCAATCTATTACCATGGAAATCAAAAATGTATATAAGGTGGGACCGAGGCAGTTAAGTGCTCTACCTCCCTGACCTGCTGGGGGGCTATATAGCGACCTGTCTTTAATCAATAAATTCTTGTTTGTTCTAGTAGAGTCTTTGATCAGCTGTGGAATTTAGCCCAATTTTTTTTTGCGGTAACATTAGGACCACTATTTCTTATCTAGTTACTCTGAAATCTACAACACATGATTTCTCATCTTTTCATAATCCAGCATAGCTGCTCCTGATCCTGCCATCTCATCTCCATTCTGCCCCACAGAAAGAACTGAGGGCTCACAGTTGTACGCATCACTTCTACTCAAGCCCCACTGGCCAGGATTTAGACAAATGCCCACATTGAGCCACACAGCACTGCTCCATGTTGGTGTAAAGCTCAGAACAGCTGTTTCAGGTCAGCATGAAGACCCTGTGTAATTCAGAAAACGGTACATCTGTGATGAGTTGGTGCTGCTAACGGACTCTGTGGTGACCAGACTTGATTTCTCTCTGATCTGGAGAGAAGCTGTAAGTAAAGGAGAGAAAGTTGGGGACTTCTGGGAAAGGGAACTTGTAGAATTTCCTTTGTCCTATCAACCCCAGACCTTCCTGACCTATGGTAAATCTCACCAAGTGTGATGAATCTGTGGAAACCCTGGAGAATTTAAGTTGGAGCAAAGCTCTTACCTTGTGTGTCAGCAGGTGCACCCCCAACTCAAACACTTCAAGCAAACCAGAAATTCCCACTTTGACTAGAAAGCCCGGCATCAGTGGCCCCTGCCACTCTGGCAGCACCTCCTTCATCCTGTGGTTTCCTTAAAACCTGATAAGCACACTGCTGACCTTCCTGTTCTAAACCTGCAAGTATGCTTTTGCCTGAAGGGCTTTGAACTTGCTGGTCCTTCTGTCCACACTGTCCTTGCCCCAGGTGTATAAGAGCTGGCTGCTTCCTTTCCTTTAAGCCTTAGCTCAAATGTCACATCTTTCTAGATGCAACCCCTGACCAGTCAATATAAACAGTTGCTGCAAAGAGTGGGGTCTGCACTGACGTTGCTGCAGTGCTCAAGGCTATAGATGAGTTTGGGTTCTGTTCAGTTCAAGTAATGAGTCACATGTCTACCAGCTACATTCTAGTCATGCATGGTAGACTCACAGCCCCTCTGCTGGTCCTGCTGATGTGAATTTTTAAAGCATCTATATGAGTGATTTGAAGATGAATCTATTAAAGAAAGAATGATTTCTTTCAGCTTTATTTCCTTCAGCTTAATTGTCTATGGGTGCAACTAGCTCTGCAATATGTAGATTTCTGAAGAATCACATTGGCAAGTGAGTCATCCTTGAAGTTTAAGCTTTATTTAGGAGTTCTGAATGTGTAGATGCACTGACACGAAGGCTTGCTTTCTTTTTTTTTTTTTTTTTTTTGTCTTTTTGAGATAGGGTCTCACTATGCAGTTCCGGCTGGCCTTGAGCTCACTTTGTAGCACAGGGTGGTCTCAAACACGCAACAATCCTCCTGCCTCAGCCTCCCAAGTGCTGGGATTACAGAAGTATGACACCACACCCAGCTATGAAAGTTTTCTTTACTAGCTGCTCAGATTAAGGTTTTGTAATATGCTTAAAACAAAACAGTGTGTTTAGTGTTATAGCAAAATCTAATGTATTAAAATGTAGATTCTTATCTTTATGTACTAATATGAATGTTAATCACATGTAACTTACTGTATTTTGACACATGATGCTTGTCAAGGAAAGAAGTCTGTCAGGAATGTTTGAACTAGAAACAATCTGTACCCCTGAAAAATAAAACTTAGTTTGACTTTGTTTTTTTAAAGAATGATTTTTGCACCAGACACAATGGTGCGTACCTGTAATCCCAGCCCTCTCTCAGGAGGCTGAGGCAGGAGGGTCGTTTTGAGTTTGAGACCAGCCTGGGCCACAAAGTGAGCTCAAGGCCAGCATGGACTGCATAACGAGACCCTGTCTCAAAAAGACAAAAAAAAATTTTTTTGTATATTTGTCTATTATCTTGTTATTTTTTAGTACTGGAGATTGAATGTTGGATTTTCACATTGAGTTACATCTATAGCCCTTTTTACTTTTCATTTTGAGACAAGTCTATATTTATACCCCTTTTTATTTTCTATTTTGAGACCCTGACTTGTCCAGGATGGCTTAAATGTGAGATCCTCTTGTGTCAGCCTCTCAAGTAGCTGGATTACAAATGTATACCATCACACCTGGCTCCTGCAACTTTTTTTATCATTGGTTTTCTCTTTGATCACACTTTTCTCTGTCTAGTGTAGCTCAGGGAGAACAGAGCTTCTTAATTCATTTAGTCTCCAGCTCTTCCACAGTTGCTATCATTTAGTGCACGGTCTGTTTTTGTGGGGAAAAAATCAATTCTCATTATAACAAGTGAGGTTGTTACAGTTTGGTCAAGTGAAGTTGCCTGGGATTTCTTCAATGCACAGATAAAATCTCTTTATGTAGTGTTAGATATTTCTGTTACAAAATATCTTCTATTAATTAGCATTCTTGGCTCAGCTCTGTGTCCACAGTATTTCTTCTAATTTTGGAGGGCCAAAATCCTGATATCAGAAACTATTGCATGAGACCTGAGTACACTCACAAAGAATTTGATTAGCCCCAGTTAAAAAAGAGGATGTATCTCAGGGGTAGAGCACCTGCTTAACAAGAACAAGACCCTGGGTTTGATTCCCAGCAACACACACACACACACACACACACACACACACATGGGGACATGGGTTCTTTTTTTTTTATTTTAAAAAAATAAAAGTACAAAAACATATTGACAAACAGACACCAATTAGCATAAAAAGTAGTACAGTCACAACTAATCTATAGACAAGGTGATATGGTCTCAACAGTGGTTATTGATTTATCCATTGATATCTACGAACTGTAAATATATGAACCCATATACAGACATGCAAATTTAGTCAGACAATTAATCCTCTCAACAACAGAATAAACACAAAGACCAAAAATCCAAAGACAAAAAACAAAACAGGCAAACAACAACAACAGCAACAACAACAACAAAAAACACCAATAGTTGCTGCTTTACATATTGATATCCTCGAAGTGTGTGTTCAGGATAACACATACAGACATACAAGACTGATCAAATAACCCGTCATCGATTATTGCTTAGCATTAAGTGATATAATACAATAGTAGAACCATGTTAGCCCTCCTGCATATATGTATATTCATATACACAAACATACATTTTTGTCTTTTTCTTTTCTCCTTTCCTTCGTCCCATCTGTTCTTTGTTTTTGAACAAATTTCATTCATGTCTCTTAGTTTATATTCCCACCCTCGGGTTCTTACACCAGTGATACAATACGTTGCCTGCACATGTAACGCTGATTTATTTCACTTATGAGTATGGACTCCAGTTTTAACCACTTGCCTACAAAGTTCTCAAAACTGTCTTTCTTTATAGCTGAATAATATTCCATTATATAAAAATGCCACAATTTTTTAATCCAGTCTTCTGTGGATGGGCACTTGGGTTGCTTCCACATTTTAGCTATTACAAATTGTGCTGCTATAAACATGGGTGCACATATATCAGAGTGATATGATGTTTTCAGATCTTC
>PVLD010019413.1:0-36465 GCA_004027595.1 Dinomys branickii
GCACTCGCTCTCTCGGCTGGTTGTCTTCTTCCCGGAAGTCCTCATTTCTGTCTTCATATTGCTATATTTCATTGTTTGGGTGGTAATCCTCTGGGAGGTTCTCTCTCTGCTGCCTAACCGGTTGCCATCTTCCCGGAAGTTATGTTGTCTTTTTTGGAGGACTTTTTCCTTTCATTTCATATGAGTGCGATAAGATGTAACTGCCTGTTTCAAGTTCTGGTCTGTGAAAGATGGAAGGACTTGGGAGGGAACAGACAAAAACAGAGAGGCAGAGAATAGCTTACATCCTCAGAGTAGTATAAATTTGGTTTTTAATTATTAGTTTCTGCATTATTCATTCCACTTGATGACATAGACAGAATTTAGGGCTGGACAAGTAGCTAGCAATGACAGATACTCTTTTGCTGGGAGAATTCTTAGACAACCAAATGTGTTGGCGCTGAAGACCTGATCAGGGAATTGACATGTTGGGTACTTTGTAAGAACCCTGCCAATAGATCTGACAAGCCACAGGGAAGAGAACTCATTGGTAGGGAAGTGTATCAAAAGAACTAGGAGCATGTGAGAGCAAATTACTTGGTCAACATTTAAGAAAGGGTTTCATTATTTAAGGTGAAGTGGTTTGAGGGCCAAAAGCATTCACAGGGACTGCACCTGTGACTAAGAGCAGGACTCACACCTTGAGACCCGCGATGCGCTCCACGTTATACAGCATTGCCAGGGCAAAGTCAGTAGCTGCCCCAGTTGCTGTCCGGTGCATTGCCAGTCAGAACGGCCCTTGAATTCAGTGACTAGTGTGTTAACACATGGCAAATGATTACTCTCTACCCTGAAGAAAACCATACGTATGGGGGGAGAACTGATGATACAAAATGATTTTTTCCTAATATATTAACATTTTATGAATTAACAATCCATGCTAACTATATTACAAAAGTAATAGTTAGGTTGTTATTAAAATAAATCCAATTAAGAATTAATTATAGAAAAACTATGTTCATTACCCTAGGACCTGGAAGACTAGGAGAATAGTGTATTTTAGTTCTTAGTAGTCTGTGTAGGCACATTGACAATAGTTCTTTTGTTTGGTAATAAGTTCCTTTCCTTAGTTTAAAAGACCAGTACCAGGGCAAAATACATTAAAAAAAGGCAATGAAAAACTTAGTTTGTTCCATGTGTATATATATTATAAGTGTATGGTAAAGAGTTGTAAGTTGCCTCCTGCTTAGAATCCTCCTTTACTCTTAATATCTAGAAAAGATAAGTTTAAAACTCCGTTGCATGTATTCTAGAACAGACAATGCCTTTTCCAGTGATTATCAAAATCCTAGGATATGAGTGTATGTGTATATGTGTGCATATGGGCAGGCAAGAATAATGTGAGTAATTTCTGAATCCTAATTTTGTCTCTGTTATGTCCTTTGATGCTGCTGTTTTGTCTGCACCCCAGCATTCTTATAATTTTTTTTTTTTTTTTTTTTTTTTGTATCAGGAGTCAAACTCAGGACCTTGCACTTGCTGGGCAGGCACTTACACCACTGAGCCACATCCCTGACTCTTATAAATGTTGAACTCACACCTTTCCTTGTTCTTTCACCAAAAGCAAAAAAACAAAACAAAACAAAAAAAAACAACAACAGAGACCTGTCTTTGTAAAGACATGAGATTGAATTTTGAAGTCCTGCTGAAACAGTGGAGGACTTTTACTGCTGAAATGTGAGCTTCCCTCTCAGAGAGCAGCTTGTGGTGATCCTGGCCTTGGGACAGAAGTTACACCAGGCTTCATAACACGCCATTCTTCTTTGTCTCTCCCATGTTTGTCGTCTATGTGCACTGTTCCTTCTGCTTCCTGTGATGCCCGTACCCAATTATTAACAATTTCCAGAACAGTATTAACAATTTTATATTCCCACTTCCTGGTATCGTCTTTGTAAGATACCAGTTTTTCACACAAAATGAATGTTGTGATATTTTCATAAAGGAGCATAGAATTTTCAGCACCAGCTGTTGAGATAATTATTCAAAATTCTGATTTACAAACCCAATTTTTACAACTTTGATGGCATTGCAATGAAGTTCATTACATTTAGAATTCAAGTAACAAAATCTTCAGGAGCTACACTTCCCCATTACAGTTTCTCCTTTTACCCTGTATACCCAATTTGTCCCCGTCCACTTTACTAAGTATGCCGAAATGCATTTGTCCATTTCTTAAGATGTCGCATCACTTCAGAGTTCATTTTTTTAGGCGATTACATTGTGAAGCAGCCATATGAACTTGTTTTTAATGACAGACGACTGCCCTGTTATCCACATAGCCTCGCAGGACATGACTTCAGTGTGTGTCCAGAAGCTCACATCAGTGGGGTCTGCCAGTCTAATTCATCAATCTTGCTAATGAGCTGGTTATTGGCCTCTCTCTGGTGTGACATCCTGGCACCTTTGATCCTTATAGGAAAGAATTAGTGCTGGCATTCCGTGGACACCTCCAAATGTGCTTAATTGGAAGTTTTCAGGGTGAAAAAGAATGTTCAGTTTTCAGCTTACTGATGATGCCACAACTATAAACATACAGATTCCAGTACAGTTAATTATGTGGGAAGAAAGGAGAATGCAATTAGGTTGTTCTGGCTGCTGCTTAGTGCACTTATTGTGAGGACTAACCTTGAGAAAATGGACTTCCTCTTTACACCTCATTGCATCCCACAGATTGACACCTTTTGTGTTCACGTGATTACGGAGGATGATCCACTCAGGACTTCCCAGACTAAGTTCAGGTACTTTTCCTTTCATAAGAAATGTGTTATTAAGAGTATAGTTTAAGAAAAATGAATTGTTTGCTTAGATAGTGTGTGCTTTTGTGAACAATGAAGAAAAAACACGAGAGATATTTATATTTGTGGTACTGTTTGTTGAACTGAATGAATAGTAAGGATGTAGAAAGTAAATAAATGAGTTACAGTAAAATTTGACAATTTCAGCCATGTTGATGATTTTCAGGCTAATTACTGGTAATTTTCTTTGTCATAAATATTGTATCTTATCATTAAAATGTCTGTGTCTGGAGCACACACAGCACCATCACTTTGGTTCTGACACTGGCTGGGTGATATGTCTAGGGGAAGTCCCGGACTGTGGCTCTGACTATACAGATTAAGACACATATTTGGCAATTTTAGTTTATAAGGCACAAGATAATATTTCAAGAGTGTTGCTTTAACAGAATGACTAGTTTTAAAATGTGAGAAAAAAGGAAATTTTGATTTTTTAAAAAAAGTCTGTGATTGTAGCATCTTTCATAGCAGAAGATTGATGTATGGAAGAGAATATAATTCTTTGTCGTGTTTCTCCTAGAAGTACCAACTTGCATTCTCAAGAAAAGTATATGTGTGCATCAGCCTAAGCTTTTCAGAATATGAGGAAGAGAGGGGGAGGGAAGGAGGGATGGAGGGAGAGAAAATAAAGAAATGGCAGAACTCCTGGAATCTAGAGAGTCCAGAGTGATGACCTTTCTTAATTGCCTAATTTTTCAGTTATTTTTATTTGTTGATTTCTTAAATATTATTAAATTTTAACATGAGAACAGGCAATATAGCTGATGTTAAAAGGCCCTGATAGATCACATTTCAAACAGAACTTTAAATGCCTTTGTTTTATATAGTTTTCCTGTCTATGAGAACTGAGCTTATACAATGTTCAGTTAAAATATATATAAAATTCAAAGCAATTGTATTACTTTGCTCACACTGCTTTAGAAAGAAACCACCAAATGTGTGAATTAGACAGAAATTTACTGTCTTACAGTTCTGAAGGCTGGACACGTAATGTCAAGGTAAGACTGGTTTGTCAAGCTTGGATCCCGCGGAAGGCCGTGAAGATAAGTCTCCTTCATGCCTCTCTCTAAGCTTTGGTTGGTGCTGAACCCCTTAGCACTCCTTGATTTATATAAGCCTCACTCATTCTTCCACATCCTCCTCTGTGCCTTTATCTCCTCATGGTTTTCTCTCTGTGTACATGTGTATAAATTTCCCATTATACAAAGCATATGAATCATGTTATATTAAAGGCTCACACCACTGCATCATGGCCTCACTTTAACTATATCTGCAGTGATCCTACTAAAAAGTGAAATTCACATCCTAAGGTAGTGGAAATTGGAACTTTCACTAATAAATTTTGGGGACCACAACTTAACCCATAACAGCAATCTACACAGATTGATATACCGTGCTGAATAAATCTAAGATGGGAAAATTCAACATAAATGGGGTAATCATAGTCCTATATTTAAGTTAAAATCATTTTCTTAAAAATAAACAAAATAACTGAAGTGTAAGGATATGTCTGGAAAGGATGGAGGGGCTTAAAGTAATTGTGACAGGAAACGCCTTCCAGCACACTTCAGCTTCTTATTTGCCAGGCAGCAGTTCCTGTCCCAGCTCCAGTTGCCTCCGTGTCTTAGAAACGGCTGGTCACCGTGATGCTCATTGCATAAGCCAACCCCTACTGACAGCCATTCTGCCTCTGTACTTCTTGCTTGCTTATCCTATGTAAGCTTTAGACCACCAGAGGTCAGGGCCTAATATTCTGAGAATGATCCTGATCTGTGCACTGCAACATAAGTAAATCTGCCTCAGTGGCCACTCCCTGGACTGTCTGCACAACCATGGGAACTGAGTTAAACCGGACAACATGAGTGGCCTTCGTGACTGCACCCTCACCCCTTCCCCACTGGCATGGGAACCAAGCTGGGTCCTGGGAAATGTCTGAAGCCTTGGTGACCATGACTGGCGTCCCCCACCCCTTGTGGAAGCCAAGCTGAACCCCAGACAGCTTCAGGAATCCCAGTGAGCCTCCCCTGCCACTAACTTATGCTCTGGGAGCCAATTGAATGCCAGAAAGCTTTGGGAGCATCTGCAGCCACACCCTCCTCCCACACGTCATCGCAGGAACCACACTGAACACCGGGGACCTTCAGATCCTTGTCCTGCCACACCTGCACCATCCTGGGAGTGAGGCTTAGCTCCAGGAAATCTCTGGATCTTCAAAAATGATGAAAAGAAGGAGTAAAATGCAATCTCAGACCTCTACCCCACTGAGAACAAGGCAGGAAATTATAAAGCTTAGGGCAGAAATTAATGCAATGGAAACTAAGAAAACAATACAAAGAATTAATGAATCAAAGAGTTGGTTCTTTGAAAGAATAAATCAAATAGATAAACCCCTAGCCAACCTTATCAAAAAAAGGAAAGAAAAAACTGAAATTTATGCAATAAAGAATGAAAGAGATGAAATCACTACAGATCATATAGAAATTCAGAAGACCATCAATACCTACTTTGAAAATCTTTACTCTCATAGGATGAAAAAGACAGAGGAAATGGACTAAATCCTAGACAGATATGAATTATTAAAGCTGAATGAAGAAGGTATAAAAATCCCAAATAACTCAATATCAGCCAGTGAAATTGAAACTGTAATAAAATCTTGCCAAGAAAGAAAGTCCTGGTCCTGAAGGATTCACCACTGAATTGTACAAGATTTAGAGAAGATTGAACTCCAATTCTTCTCAAACTCTTTAATGAAATTTAAAGGGAAGGAATTCTCCTCCACTCCTTCCTGGAAGCAAGTTTTACCCTGATACCAAAACCAGAGGAAGACCCAACCAAGAAGGAAAACCACAGGCCAATCTCCCTGATGAATATAGATGCAAAATTTCTCAGTGAAATACAGCAAACAGAATGCAACAAATCTTCAAGAAGATTATACATCATGACCAAGTGGGATTCATCCTAGGAATGCAGGGATGGTGGAATATATGCACATCAATTAATGTAATACATCATATCGATAAAGAGCCAGAGACAGAAATCATATGATCATCTCAATAGATGCAGAAAAAGCTTTTGATAAAGTCCAACACCCACTCATGATAAAAACCCTACAGAAAATAGTAAGAGATGGTCTTTACCTCAACTTGATCAAAGGCATGTCTGGCAAACCAATGGCTAACATTATACTAAATGCACAAAAATTGAAAGCTTTCACTTTAAAATCAGGAACAAGAGAAGGATGTTCATTGTCACCAGTCTTATTTAATGTTGTTCTGGAATTATTAGCCAGAGCAATTAGACAAGAGAGAGAAATAAAAGGAATAAGAATAGGAAAGTAAGAAGAGAAATTGTCATTATTCACAGATGACATGATACCCTACATAGAAGACCCCCCAAATTACACCAAAAGTCTTATAGATTTAACAAGCAAATTCAGTAGTGTAGTTGGATAAAGGACAATACACAAAAATCCATAGCATCCTTGTACACAAAATATAAATAGACTGAGAGAGAAATTAGAGAAATCACACCTTTCATCATAGCATCTAAAAAAATGAAATACTTAGGAATCAATCTAACAAAGGAAGTAAAAGATCTATACAGAGAAAATTACAATACTCTGGAAAAAGAGATCAAAGAGGATTTCAGAAAATGGAAAGATATTCCATGCACATGGATAGGAAGGACCAACAGCGTGAAAATGACCATACTCCCCAAACTGGTGTACACATTCAAAGCAATCCCAATTAAAATATCATTCATATACATCACAGATCTAGAGAAGATATTTCTAAAATTCATTTGGAACAAGAAGAGGCCTAGAATAGCAAAAGCAATCCTGGGCAACAAAAACAAAGAAGGAGGCATCACAATCACTGACTTGAAAATATACTACAAAGTTACAGTGCTAAATTCAGCATGGTACTGGCAACAAAACAGACCTGAAGATCAGTGGAACAGATCAGAAGATGCAGACACAACCACAAACACACTCAGCCATCTTTTCTTTGACAAAAGGGCCAAATATGGTCACTGGAAGAAAGATAGCCTCTTCAATAACCAGTGTTGGAAAAACTGGCTTTCCACATGCCAAAGACTAAAACTAGACCCATGTCTTTCACCATGCACTAAACTAAAGTCAAAATGGATTAAAGATTTAAATATTAAAGCTGAAACACTAAATCTACTGGAAGAGAAGGCAGGTAAAAATCTCAAAGACATAGGGGTAGGCAGAGAGTTCATGAACAAAAACCAAACTTCATGAGAAATACTTCAAAGAATCAACAACTGAGATCTCCTCTTATTGAAAAGTTTTTGCACATCAGAAGAAATCACCAACAGAATAAAAGAAAATCCATGAGTTGGGAAAATATTTTAGCCATTTGCTCCTCAGACAAAGGACTTCTATGTAGAACCTATAAAGAATTAAAAATATCAGGCCCCCCAAATTCAAAGACTCAATCAAAAAATGGGCATCTGAATACATACTTCTCAGATGAAGAAATACTAATGGTGAATAAATATATAAAAAAATGTTTAATGTCATTACTCATTTAAGAAATGCAAATTAAAACAACACTGAGACTCCATCTCACCCCAGAAAGAACGACTATCATCAAGAAATCAACCAATAACAAATGCTGGAGAGAAAAAGGAACCATTCTCCACTGCTGATGGGAGTGTTGGTGAAACCACTGTGGAGATCAGATTCTGCACAAAACTAAGATTGGGGGTCCCACTTAACCTAGCTATTCCCCTATTGCCTATTTTCTCAGAAGATTTAAGATCATAGCACAGCAATACATGTGCACCCATGTTTATAGGAGCACAATTTGTCAGAGCTAAATGCTAGAAACAATCTAAATGTCCATCAGCTGAGGAATGGGTAAAAAAGATGTAGCATTTTTATACAATGGAGTATTGTTCAGGTATAAAAAAGATAAACTCAAGGCTTTTATAGGTAAATGGATGCAAATAGAGACCAGCCTCATAAGTAAGGTAAATTGGATCCATATGTGTACACATCATGTTGTCTCCCTAGTGTAAGAACATGAAAGAGTAAGTGGAAACCAAAATGTACAATAGATATTGGGAAAGGGAAAGAAATTGATCAAAAGAGGAATCGACTGGGATTAGAGAAAGGAGAGAAAGAAAGAGAAAAGGAACTGAAAAATATACATAAAGAAAGGTGGCTGGCATAATTGTAGTGCTGATATCTAGTGGTTTATTAAAAGGAATAATTATTGCTTTATTTACTTATTTTTTGACCAATTTTGCGTGCTCGTATCTGGCAATCTGATCAACTAATTTGAAGACAACAATATGCAATATAACAACCATTTCTGAATTCGTATCATCTTGTTTGGTGAAACTCTATACCATTTATAATTTTTGTTTTTATTTTTATTCTCTTTAATGGTTTAATTAGTCTTGCATTCTTACATCTGGTAATCTAACCAATTTTGATGAAGATAAAAATATGTAATATAACAACCACTATTAACCCTTATCATTTTTGTTCTGAAACACAGTTTCTTTCTTTCTTTTTTTTTTTGGTACCAGGAATTGAACTCAGGACCTTGCACTTGCCAGGTAGGTGCTTGCACCACTGAGCTAGATCCCCGGCCTCTGAAGACCTGTTTTATTCTTACTGTTTTTGCTTTGTTTTGTTTTTGTCTATGATGCTGGCATTTTGCTACTTTTTTTTCAGTTCTCTTTAAAATAAAAAACAATTTGCCTCCAAAGCCTGGGTGTGGTTTTGGTGTTTCTGCTTGCCATAATGAGACACATGGAAAGCTGAACAATTGATGAGACTACTGAAAAATAATAAATTAGTGCCCAATTTACAAGAATTATAGTCTAGAATCCCAAGGGAATGTGATACTAACCATGAAAGCATGCTCCAGCAAAGAACAAAAATTAGAGGTAAGTTTAAAGTATATTCTAGTAGGCTTTGCTATTTGATAGCAGAATAAACTGAATTCCTCTTCAATGGAAAGCATTTAAGCAGAAGGTAGAAAGCCATCTGTTGCAAATGAAGAATTTTTAAAAGTTTCACAGAGAGTTGGCAAACCTGCCCCTTTGTTAATTGGAATTAAATGGCATCTGTGGGTCTTTCCTCCCCAAGGCTCCTTAGCTTTTACTGCATATTTGTAAATCTGTCTGGTTTTCCCATCTTCCTCCCCCAAGGCAAGGAGAATAACAGATCCTGAGCAACCCCGCCATCTCCTTAGAGCAGATACACCAAATGTGTTTGACATGGTCTTTGGCACATAGGCTATGAGAACTGCTACATCTTCTGCTTGAGCATTTCCCTGGCTGTGGCTGGTTCCATGGCCACCCTCCCAACTGTTTCATCATCCAGGTGTGTTTCTTCTGACTTCCATGGTACGTCAGACCTGATCCTCCCTGCTGGCTTCAGCCTTGATGCCTCCAGGCCGGAAGATGGCATCTGTCCAAAGAAGACTGGATATACCCAGCCTGACCTCAGGAAACCACTTAGGTCTAGCAATTACAAGTGTGGGCTTGGAGTTAAACAGACCTAGTTTTGAGTCATAATCTTACAACTTCTTCAATAAATCATCACATATTTTGAGCTCTACTACTTCAAAATTTGAATATAAATAGCAACTGTAATATGGTTGCTCTGAGGACTGAGTGAGGTCTTGCATATAAAACTCTTAGTACCATGCCCAGAAGATAGAAAGCACCAGTAAGTTACAGCTTATGAGATGAGAACAGACCGACAGAAGGCAGTGGAGAGGGAGATGCAAGAGAAGGGAAAGGTGTATGAGCAGGAGTACTAGCCACCAGGAAGCACAACTATGATTTCAACCCAACACAGATGCTGTCTCCATACCGAATCAAGTAAGATGAGACGATTTAGAATAGCTGACCTCAGAAGTTGAGGCATATTCAGGTTCAGCTGAAGGTGTCAGAAAGCTTTCTGGCCAGGTGGAGGAGAATCTAGAGGCAGTACTGGGAACCTCCGCATGGAGATCGCTGTGAAGTCCTCATCTGGGGGATTCTGTACAGGAATGAAGATGGACAAAGAAAAGTACAGCAAAAGAACAGATGCAGACCACACAGACAAGGAAGTGAATGGTGAGGGGAATGATCTTAGCGAAGGACTTTATTTTGGTCCTGTGGATTACAGAACAGACTTTCAGTCCCTGGAAAAAGTTGTAAAAGGAAAACATGACCCTGGCCAGTAAGAATTTTACAGAAACAGACACTAAGACAAAGACTTATTTTAAGTATATGGGTTGGTTAAGTAAAGAAGCTAGATTTTACCCAGTACAAAATTTTATAACATGAGATTAGGAAAAAATGTTTTGTTGAAGGAGTTCAATAATTTTTTTTTCCAAATTGTGTCACTGGAACAGTTTTGATTTCTCTGCCACTAAGGGCAGGTTGTCCTAGAGCCTGAAGTGAAGAGCCTATAAAAGAGGACTGAGTCACTATCAGTTTTGAAGGAGACAGCTCTAAGGCAAGGGGACAGAAAGCCAAACTCTGAATAAAAGCTTTGGAATTAAAAATTTCTCTGGGCTTTGTTACCCTACATGTTGACTTGAGAATTTGTACAACACGTGGAGATAAAGTCACTTGAACAACTTTGAATAAGGAAAGGCCAAATCTACACCAAAACAGAGGAGGGGATTTTTACTTTGAGAAAGGATCCAAAGCAAAATTGCTAAGCTTCTGGGTGGGAGGCCAGGTCATTGTCAAGGAGACCCTGGACCTATTCCAATATACATGTATTTTCTAGTCCCTTTAGACTACACAGGTACCTTTGAGTAGTTAACGTGCTTATTACTTACTTTCTTTGTTTTCCAAGAGGAGGCTTAGAAATAGATTGGCTTTGAGTTGGGTTTTTATTTTTTTAAGACAGGGTCTCACTATGCAGTTCAGGCTGGCCTTGAGCTCACTTTGCAGCCCAGGATGGTCTCAAGCTCGCAACCACCCTCCTGCTGGGATTATGTCACCAAGTGGGCGCCATGCAAGGCTTTGCAGTTAAAGTACGAGTTTATCAACAGTTCTTATTTGTTAAAAAAAAAAAACTAGGAAAATGAGATCATTGTCTTTGCCAATTATGCCACATCCAGATGTGAGGGTGATCTGGCTGCAGCATCTGTCACCCCACTGTTTTCGAGGATTTATTAGGCTGATCTGGCTGGCTAGCGGGTGTCCCCTTCCTCTCTCACTGCTGCGTGTCCCTCCTGAAGCTGCGGGCTGGGTCGAAGACGACGGCCACCCCATAAAGGAGGACCGTTCCTATGTCAAGTGTATATGAGTAGCTGTGCTCCCCTGCTAGAACCTCCGAACAAGCTCTCAGGTATGCCAGGTTCCTTCAGCACTTCATCTGACCTGAAGAATGGATGTGAAACCTTGAACAACATGAAAGGCTTCTGCAAGCCCACGCCTCGCCTTGCTCGTTGGATGGCTCTCTGCTTTCGGTGCTAAAGCTGCGTGTGCATGGGTTCCTTCAAACTTTACATTTGTGCTATCTACATCCCTACAGAATGGCACATCTTTATGTATCTTTCCAACCTGGCCAAAAGGAAAAAGTGATTTTCTTTTTTGGACTGCTGGGTGAGGGTTTTATTGTTCTCCTTTGGCCCTCAGTAGGACTGTAAGCAACTGTGTATTTTATTTATGTAGCATGTATTATTTATTTTCTACAGTTATGAAGAGAAAAAATTATATTTACTTTAAAAACATACATATATACCTTATTGACCTGTTGATCTCTGTGGATAAAATGGATGTCTATATAAAAGGGACAACCAACCTGATTGTATAGTTATTTGAAATTTTTACAGAAAATCCACCCCTTTCAAAACAAGCTGCAGATTCTACTTGAAGTTAGATTCTAAGCTTCCAGAAGTGCTTGTACAACTCTGTATATTTGTACTGCCTGAAAACTTCCCAAAGGTAATATTTTATTCATAACACTATTAAGATTTTTTAAAACAGAAATATTTCAAGACAAAAGATGTCACAATTTAATTTTGAAGCAAATTCTAACACGGGGAGCTATGAAGCAAATTTTCTACTTTGTGGTATAGAATTTAATTAGAGGGAGGTGATGAAGTCAGAATTCATAATCAGAAACAGGACAGACACAAGCATATCATACAGATCGAGGGTAATTTTTAGGAGAATTTCATGGGCTTTTGGTTTTTATTCTCTTTAAAATATTATTAAGCCACAATTTATAATTCAATACTACTATTAGGTTTTTAAAAGTTTTATTAGGACATGTTTGTGGTGTGTGATGATCACAGCCCTCATGGGAAGGTGTTATCGGTACATAACACAGTTCAGTTGTTTTCTGTCCCCTTCTACTTACCCCACCCCCTCCATCTCTTGCTCCCCTTCTCATTTGCAGAATCTCTCTCCCTACTCATGGTTATGTGTTTTTGATTTGCTGTTATATTGTTTCTCATAGAAGAGAAACTGTGCAATACTTAAATGTGTGTGTCTAATTTGTTTTGCTTAACATTTTGGTCTCAAGTTCATCCATTTTACCACAGATGGCTCAGTGTGTCCTTCTTTATGGCAGAGAAGTACTCCACTGTGTATAAATACCACATGTCGTTTATCCATTCATCTGTTGATGGGAAGATAGTCTGGCTTCAAGATTTAGCTATTATGAATTACATTGCTACAAACATGGATTGTTACACAGTGCTACTGTATGTACTTAACTTTCATCTGTACATTCAACAGATCTGCATTAAATGCTTGTTATATGCACAGCACTGTGTCCAGAGCCATGACAGTGTCACATTTGACATGCTATCAACTCTCACAGGGCCTTCCTTCTACCAGGTAAGGCATTAGATAAGAGGCTGTGATGCTCTAAGTTACAAAGATATCTCAAGTGATCCTAATCAAGTCTTCTACATGGGCGTCTTGGCAAAAATGGCATTTATACTAAGCAAGTGAGGAGAATGAGATAAGTAAAGCAAAACGATATAAAACGGGGTTAGAAAAAGAGCTTCTCAAGCAGACAGAAGGACCTAGGGAGAGAATGATCTACAATGTTGTGGGCCATGTTAGGGTTGCAAACCTTGAACGGAGCCAGTGACTCATGATGTGAATGGTATTTCTGTCTGCTGTGTACTGTACATGCAACGGCAGAAGGGAAAGAGAGCACAACGCCTATGTGAATGTTAGTCACAGTATGGACATCCTCGACTCTGGTAGAATGATAAAATATCACATTCTAACAAGATAAACCTCTTCAAGAATTTTTTGACAAAAGAAAATAAATTATCGTAAGAGAAGTAGTTGTTCTTTCAAAAATTCATGTAACAGCAACACATTCTATCTAGGTACAGGCTTCAGTGCACCAGTTTGCAGTTTGGAATGCCCTTGCCTCATGAGCACTCAGGGTGGGAAGTGGAGGAGGGAGGAGGCGGGCACGCAGATACCATTTAGGCAGCTCTTATTTATCCAGGTGAGAAATGATAGCTGTGTTTGGTTTAGGATGTTGTCATAATGTCTGAGAGATTTTTAGTGAGCAGCATCTACAGACCTGGATAAACTGAATAGATCAAATTGGAGCCTGCTAGATTACTGGCTCTTAAATTATCAATTTCACTTGTGCTTTTAATAAAAGTTAATTACTTAACTCTGAAGAATTCACTGTTCTTGCCCAATCTTTGGGAAGCATTCTAATTCCAACCATGCTATTTTCCACATTTCCCCAGTTGCTATCTTGTTTTTTTATTATGTTCTCTTCTTCTCTTATGCCCCCGAAGCTTGTTTCTTTTTTCCATGAAAATTAAGTTATTTTTTGTGAATTATCATAAACTCTTGAATCTTTTGACTTGCATTCTGTTCTCCAGTTGAAATTTCATTGCCTTCTAACTTGGTAATAACTGAATATATCATTGAGCTGCTGCAGTTTTCTGTCTTTATCATTAATGACAATGTTTGATATTCTGTAATGTGACTCTCACCCTAGGGACCCTGGGAAGGCTGCACACGCACACACACAGAGACATACACACAAGAACACACATACAGACATGTGCACTGTTACCAGGCATAGGATTTGCAGTTGGAATCAGTACTCCTCTTTAGAACTTTATATGATGGTGATAATAATCCAATTATTTTTTCTAAAAATAATAAATAGCTAATGTATATCCAGATATCAGGTAATGAATTTCCTTCTTTATTACCTGTATAATTGAATAGAAATGTACTTTATCTAAAATACATGAATCCTATGTCACTTTCTATGTTTCTTTTTAATAACTTAAATGTACCATTTTTTCTGTATAATAATTGTTTTAATATTTTATTTTATTTTAAGAATAAAGGAAGAAAACATTAACAAACAGACATCCATTTACAAAATAGCATAAGAACAATACAAACAATACAGAGTTACAGACAAAGTGGTGGGAAATTAACAATGGTTGTTGTATTACTATTGATATTTTCCAAGTGGTTTCTCAGGAAAACAAATAGATACATGCAATAATGATCAAACCAATAATCATTAACTGTTCCTTTCAGTAAAGCAATAGAAGACAGTACTAAAACTGTTACCTATGCTGTATATACATACATACATAATTTCCCTTTCTTTCCCTTGTCCATTCCCCCAACCCAGTTGCCCCTTACTTTTGAGCATTTTCCTTTCATTAAACAATGTCTATCATACCTCCTAGTTTTTAATTCAGTCTTTCAGGTTCTTACACTAGTGAGATAATACATTGCTTACACATGGAGATCTTGATTATTTCACTTATGAATATGGTCTCTAGTCGTGACCATTTACCTATAAAAGCCTCAAGTGTATCTTACTTTATAGCTGAGTAATACTCCATTATATAAAAGTACCACGTTTTTCTTAATCCAATCCTCAGTGGATAGACATTTGGGTTGCTTCCACAATTTAGCAATTACAAATTGCGCTGCTATGAACATGGGTTCACATATATCACTGTGATATGATGTTTTCAGATTTCTTGGGAAAATACCCAGAAGGGGAATAGCTGGCTTGAATGGGACCTCTATACCTAGTTTGCCGAGGAATCTCCAAACTGATTTCCACAGTACTTTCACCAGTCTGCTTTCCCACCAGCAGTGAAGAAGAGTTGCTATTTCCCTATAGCCTTGCCAGCATTTGTTATTGGCTGATTTCTTAATGATAGCCATTCTTACTGGTGTCAGGTGAAATTTCATTGTTGTTTTAATTTGCATTTCTCGAATGACTAATGATGTTGAACATTTTTTCATTTATTTGCCATTTGTATTTCTTTATCTGAGAAGTGTGTATTCATCTCAGATGCCCATTTTTGAATAGGGTCTTTGAATTTGGAGGGGTTAATTTTTTTAAAAAATTCTTTGTATGTTTGAGATAGAAGACCTTTGTCCGGAGGACAGTCAGCTAAAATTTGTTCCCAATTTGTGTGTTTTCTTTTTACTCTGCTGGTGATATCTTTAGATGTGCAGAAACTTTTCAGTAGGATGAGATCTCAGTTGTTGATACTTTGAACTATTTTGTGGGCAGTTTGGCTTTTGTTCATGACCTCTGTGCCTACCCCTATGTCTTCAAGGTTTTTACCTACTTTCTCTTCCAATAGATTTAGTGTTTCTGTTTTAATATTGAGATCTGTGGTCCATTTTGACTTGAATTTGGTGCATGGTGATAGACTTGGGTATAAAGTAAAAGCTTTCAGTTTTTGTCCATTTAGTATGATGTTGGCTGTTGGTTTGTCATAGATGACTTTGATCAGGTTGCAATAAAGATTTTCAGTTTTTGGCAGGTGGCAAACCAATTTTTCCAGCACCATTTATTAAAGAGGCTATCATTCTCCCAGTGAGTTTGTTTGGCCACTTTATAAAAGATTAGGTGGCTGAGTGTGTTCGTGGTTGTGTCTGTGTATTACAGTCTGTTCCATTTATCTTCTGGGCACTTTTTTAGCCAGTACCATGTTGATTTTATTACAATGGCTTTGTAGTATAATTTCAGTTCAGGAATTGTAATTTCACCTGACTTGTCTTTGTTGCCCAGGATTGATTTTGCTATTCTGGGTCTCTTCTGGTTCCAGACAAATTTAAGGAATGTTTTCTCTAGATCTGTGATGTATGTTAATGGTAGCTTAATGGGAATTTCATTGAATCTGTACAACAATTTTGGTAGTATGGCCATTTTCACAATGTTGGTTCTTCCTATCCATAAGCAAGGAATGTTTTTCCATTTATTGAAATCCAATTTGATCTCCTTTTTCAGAGTACTGTAGTTTTCCTTGAATAGATCTTTTAATTCTTTTGTTAGACTGATTCCTAAATATTTCAATTTCTGGATGCTATTGTGAAAGGTATGGTTTCCTTAATGTCTCTCTCAGTCTCTTTGTTGTTTGTGTGTAGGGATGCTATTGCTTTTTGGGTGTTGGCTTTGTATCCAGCTACACTGCTGAATTTGGCAATTACTTTAATAAGTCTTCTTGTGGAGTTTTTGGGGTCTTTCGTGTAGAGTATCATGTCATCTGCAAATAGTGATAGTTTTACCTCTTCCTTTCCTATTATTATTCCATTTATTTCTCTCCTTTGTCTAATTGCTCTGGATAATGCTTCCAGCAATATGTTGAATAGGAGTGGTGACAGTGGATATCCTTGTCTTGTTCCTGATTTTAAAGTAAAAGCTTTCAGTGTTTGTCCATATAGTATGATGTTGGCTGTTGGTTTGTCATAGATGCCTTTGATCAGGTTGATGTAAAGACCATCTATTCCTATTTTCTGAAGAGTTTTTATCATGAATCCATGTTGGACTTTGCCAAAAGCTTTTTCTGCATTTATTGAGATGATCATGGGGTTTTTGTCTTTGGCTCTATTGATATGGTGTATAACATTAATTGATTTTTGAATATTGAACCATCCCTGGATTCCAGGAATGAATCCAACTTGATTGTGGTGTATGACTTTCTTGATGATTTGCTGCATTCTATGTGCTACTATTTTATTGAGTATCTTTGCATCTATATTCATTAGGTACATTGGTCTGTAGTTCTCTTTGTTGAGTCTTTCTCTGGTTTTGTTATCAGTATAATACTTGCCTCCAAAAATGAGTTAGGGAGAATTTCTTCCTTTTCGATTTCATTGAAGAGTTTGAGGAGTGTCGGTATCAAATCTTCTCTGAATTTCTTGTAAAATTCTGCTGTGGAATCCATCAAGGCTTGGGCTTTTATTTGTTAGAAAGTTTTTAATCTCATTTTCAATCTCTTTAATTGATATTGGGTTTTGGGGGATTTTTATATCTTCTTGACTCAGCCTTGGTATTTTGTACATATCTAGGAATCTGTCCATTTCTTCTGAGTTTTCTATCCTACGGGAGTAAAGATTTTCAAAGTAGGCATTAATGATCTTCGGGATATTTGTAGAATCTGTAGTAATTTCATCCTTTTCATTCCTTATTGAATGAATCTGAGTTCTTTCTTTTTTTGATAAGGTTGGCTAGGATTTATCAATTTTATTTATTCTGTCAAAGAACTAACTCTTTGATTCATTTATTTTTTTGTAGTGTTTTATTTATCTCAATTACATTAATTTGTGCCCTGATCTTTCTAATCTCCTCCCTTCTTTGTGCTTTGAGCTTGACTTGTTCTTCTTTTTCTAAAAGTTTGAGGTGCAGCATTAGGTTATTTACCTGTTCTCCTTCTGTTTTCCTTATGGGTGAGTTCACTGCTCTAAATTTCCCTCTGAGGACTGCTTTCATTGCATTCCACAGATTCCAGTGAGTTTTATCTACATTTTTGTTTGTTTGTAGTTTTTTTTAAATTTCTTTTTTAATATCTTCTGTGACCCATTGGTTGTTGTTTAATTTCTAAGTGTTTAAGGAGTTTTTGGAGTTCCTTTAGTCATTAATTTCCAATTTCATTGCACTGTGGTCAGATTATATGCATGGGATAAATTCAATTCTTATGCATTTAGGTAGGTATACTGTATGGGCTAGATTATTTATTTTAGAGAAAGTTCCATATGCAGCTGAGAAAAATGTGTATAATGATGTTGTGGGGTGGAACACTCTGTATACATTTACTAAGTCCATTTGTTTACAACTTTCATTTCAATCTGTTATTTGCTGATTTTTTGTCCAGTTGACCTATCTCTTTGTGTCAAAGGGGTGTTGAGGTCCCTATTACAATAGTCTTACTGATTATATGGATTTTCATTTCTGTTAAGATTTGTCTTATGTAGTTTGGTGCTCCAATATTTGTTGCGTATATGATTAGGATTGTTATGTCATCCTCTTACAGTTTTCCCCTGACAAGTATGTAGTGACCTTCTTTATCTCTTTCAGTTGTTCTCGATTTGAAGTTTACATTGTTTGCAAACATAATACCTACTCCTGCCTCTTTCTGGGTTCTTGTTACATGAAGGATTGTTTTCCATCCTTTGACTTTCAGTCTATGGATTTCCTTTTGAGCAAAATGTTTTTCTTGTATACAGCATAGTGTTGGATTTTGTTTCTTAATCCACTCTGCCAGTGTAGTTTCTTTTGACTGGTTAATTGACGCCATTTACACTTATAGTTATAACTGATATGTGTTGGCTTATCATTGTCTTGTTATTTTCTTGCTATTGATTTCTTACATTTTCTGCCTGTTTACTTGTTTGCTCTTCTTGAGGCTTCCTTTCTATTGTTGTTCTTGAAACTGTGATCATTTTCTTCTCTGTCTAGAATGTCTTTTATTGCTTTTTAAAGGATGCTTTTCCATGGAAATATTTTATTTCTCTGTGAAACTTGAAGGATAGTTTGGCAGATATATCAGTCTTGGTTGTAAACTGTTTTGTCTTAGGATGTATAATACTTCGCTCCAAGCTCTTCTTTTTTTTTTTTTTTTTGTGGTACTGGGGATCGAACTCAGGACCCTGCACTTGCTAGGCAAGCGCTTATTCCACTAAGCTATATCCCCAGCCCCTCCAAGCTCTTCTTGATTGGATGGTTTGTGTTGAGAAGTCTGTCATGATTCTGATGGGCTTTCCTTTAGAGGCCATCTGTTTCTTTTCTCTAGCAGCTTTTAATATTCTGTTCTTTTGCTGGAGATGTTGGATCTTGGTTATTATATGTCTGGGTGTAGTTTTATTATGGCTATGACCAGTAGGAGTTCTATATGCCTCATTTTTTTGTATCTCGGGTTTTTTTTCCATGCTTGGGAAATTTTCCGTTATTATTTCTGCAAATATTCTTTTTATGTCATTGGTGTTGCCTCCTGCTGTTTCATTGACCCATATTACCTGGACATTATTTCTCTTTGCCTCATCTTGCAGCTGTTGAATTTATTTTTCCTGGATCCTTGTTGATTTTAAGAGATCTTTCCTTTCATGATCACTAGCTGCCATGCTGTCTTTAAGATCTGAAATTGTATCTTCAGCTTCATTCAAGTGGTTCTGCAGGCTTTGAAAGGAAGTTTTGATTTCTTAGGAATCTCTTTTATTTTGTTTCATGCATTCTAATTCATTCCTATATTGCTCATGCAATGTTTCCATCCATTGCCTATGTTCCTCTGTTTTTTTTTTTATCTGTTTCTTTAAATGTTCGGAGCATTTCTTTCATTATTATTGTCATTTCATTTTTTTCCTGAGAGATTATTTGTGATCTAATGTCTTCTATGGCTGATGGAATTGTTTCTGTACTTCTGTAGCAATCATTTCAGCAATTTCAAGTATGTGTTTACTGAGTTCTCCTATGTCGGTGTCTCCTGGACTTGTTCTGTATGGGGTGGAGTCCTGAGATTGTGTTTTAGCCTTTAATCTTGTCATGTTTGACACCGGAGGCAGAACGCTCAGTCTCCCTTTTCTCTGGCCCTTCAGCAAAGGTTGCTAGTGGCCCTAGGTTTCCTGGTGGGCAGGCCTTTCCCTCAGTGTCCGCTAGGATGTGCTGCCTAGGCTGGGGTCTTCCAGTAGATGGTGAAGTGCACCTAGTTCTCCCAGGTCTCAGAGACAAACTGTGATGTCAGTTGATGGCAGATAATGTGTTCCAATGGCCCCTCACAGTTCAGGGCATGTGTATGATCCAGCATCTGGTTGCACTGCTGGCACAATCTCAAGCCAGTGGTCCTGTGACCCCAGGTAGTTCAGGACACAGGCAAAACCCAGACATGAACTGCAGGGTCCACAGTTTGTGGACCAGCTGATTCTATGTCTCCAGTCAGTTCAGGACATGCATGAGATCCAGATACAGGCCGCACCAACAGCGATCTCAGACTGCTCATGTGTGCAACCACCTGTAGGGCATGGCACAAATGAAGCCCAGATCAGAACCATGATCTCAGCAACTCCTGGAGCGCCAGCACCCAAATCTCACTCAATGCTGGGCATTTGCAGGGAGGGCCCACGTGCAAACCTAGCTGACAGCGGTTCACAAGGCTGCTGAGTGCAGATCTCCTGTCTGCACCAGGTGCACAGAGGGTAGAGACTCCTGAATAGTAACTCTAATCAGAAATTTAAAAATTAGACATCCTGCAAATGGCTTGAGTTTACCCTTCTTTATAGCATGGAAATCCTTTATTGTGTATAAATCCTACACTTTCTTTATCCATTTATCTGTTGATGGATGTACAGGCTGCTTCCAAGGTTTAGCTGTCATGAGTTGTGCTGCTCTCAGCACAGATATGCATGTATCACTGTAATGTGGTATCTTCAGTTCTTTTTTGAGGAATGTTATTTGATATCCCCACGTTACCCATTCTTTCTGGAATAAGGTAGAATTTCAGTTGTGCTTTAATCTGTATTTTTCTAATGATCAGAGATATTAAATATTGTTTCATTTATTTATTGGCCACTTGTACTTGTTCTTAAAAGTGCCCATTTATTTCAGTTGTAGATTGTTTGACTGGATCTTTTATTTTAGGGGTCTAATTTTATTCAACCCTCCATATATTTTAGATCTTAGCACTCTGAGGAGCTGTTGACAGTTTTTTCCCATTCTCTAGGTTATCTCTTTAAACTGTTCACTGTTTTATTTTCTGTGAAGAATCTCTTTAATTTGATATAATCTCTTATGCTGATGTTATCTCTTGTACAGTTGGGGTTGTCTTCAGATAGTTCTTATGCTTGTGTCTTCAGTGGGTTTATATATTTTATCTTCCAGCAGATTAAGCATATCTATTTTAACATATAAATCTTTGATCCATTTTAGTTTAGTACATGGTGAGAGATGTGGCTGAGATTCAATCTTCTGCATGTGAATAGCCAATTTTTAAATTATCATTTGTTAAATTTCTTCTTGCATAGTTTTCGGTACCTTTGTCAAAGATCAGGGAGCTGAATCTGCCTGGGCTGCTTCTCTTTCACTGACGCACATATCTGTGTATGTGGCACTACCATGCTGTTTTTACACAGAAGCTTTGGCATATAACTTGAAGTGTAGGACTTTGATGTCCCTGCTGTGCTCTAATTGTCCAGGATTTCCTTTTGCTACTCTAGGTCTTTTCATATTCTATATGAATTTTGGGATTGTTTTCTCTAGTTCTGTGAGGAGTGATACTGGCATTTTGATTGGGATTGCATTAAATCTGTGCATCAGCTTTGTTAGTATGGACAGTTTGACTGCTTATCCAGGTTCTACATGCCTTCCTTATCTGTATGTTAGTTCTTAATATGTGACAAGTCTTCTATATGATTTTTGTAGATGGGGTTTTAAAATCCCATTAATGATGTCTTCTGATTTTTTTCTATTTACAATTAAATTTAAATTAGTCTTCCTTGAATGATCTAGCAACTTTTGGATTTGGTTTCCACTACCCCTTGTTTTGAAGGCCTCTCTAAGCATGTGGTCACCTGCATCAGCTGCTTTCTAGTTCTGACACTGCCCTCACACTGCTTGCTTCAGATACCCATGCTTTCATAGAGTTTTATGTCCCTGATTTCTGTTTGCTGTCTTTTCATGGATTCTGATGCTTTCCTAAACTGGTCATTTATGTTTTGCATCACTGCATTTAGCTTAAAGAGTTTTTTATCAGTGGCTTTTATAACCCACTGGTCATTTTGTTTAAGGCTATTGTTTGCTTAGTTACATCATTCTTGGCTTACTGAGCACCTTATTGGTTAGGTTTTTTCTCTTCTCTTTGATCAGTTGATATAATTCAGCTGTTTGGCTTTGGATTGTTTCCTACTAATGTGTCATGGGTCCACTTTAGGACAGTTGGGAGTTTAGTTGCCTCGTTTTCTCATGTTTCCATTTTTGTGTGTGCTGAGGGTTAAGGGTTGATTAGACTGGAGAAGTTGTATAGAGGTCTCCTTAGTGTCTGCTTTCCAGTGATGTGCTCTCAGCAAGCTAACTCTAGGACTCTGCCTCTGTTCCAAGATCCCACCACCTTTGTTAAGCTGTGGAAGGGACGGTACAACATAATTGGCTCAGCACCTGGTTGTCTGGAAATGAACTACGGTATTCTTGAGACAAAGACAAAGCAGACACTGGCAAGTAATTAAAGCCATAATGGCAACAACTATGCCACCCTGGTAATAACAACAAAATAATAACAATAATAGAGCTAGTCATACTGGATATTTACATACCATTGAAACCAATAAAAGCTGTCATTGTAACATGCTTAACAACAGAAAAAGTCTGTAATAATTTTGATACAAACAGAAACCAAATATTGATGTATAGTAAACATCTATGAAATGCAACAACTGTGTCAGCAATAATAGAAAAAAATCAGCACTATGAGCCGAGAGTCAGCTAAACAAAGATCAATAATACTCCATAACATCAGCATAATTGGAGGGAGTGGGGAGAGGGGAAATGAAAGAAGTAAATTTGAAAAATAAAGACAAGAAAGAGGAGAGAAATGTGAGATAAAGGATCCTATTAAGGAGAAACAGAAAATTATTAAAATTAGATAAAAGTAACAGAAAAGAATAAGAGAAACAAAAAAGAAAAAAAACCCCAGCAGAATATAGAAAACAAACAGAAAAGTAGAAAAAAACAAGAAAAAGTGCAGACCCTCCCCAAACCAATGATGAAAGTAAGAAATGAGGCCTACAAATTACCCTGTGATTTTGGATGAGTGTTTCTTTCTAGAGTCTACAACACTGAAATTCACCAAATATCACCAGAAGGACAATGCGACTACTAAGTCCTATTCTGTTTCCATATTTACTTATCTTTTTTACATTTTTAACTTTTTAAAGTTAATATATATTTGTGATACATATTGATCATTTTTGTCTTATGTATGTACTTGTGTATTTATCTTCCCTTCCCTCCTTTTAACCCTTCTTACCCTTCTTATTTGCAAATTTTGTTTCCATTTTTCTTCCATTTTCTTTTTTTCCTTTCCCTGTTTCCTTCTCTCTCCCCCTTCCTTGGTCCCCTTCCCATCTGAACAAGTTCCTCTTCCTTCCCAGTATCTACCATCCGTTATGCTCCTTGTTTGCACTTTGAGTTTTTCAGTCGAGAGAAACAATGTGATATTTAAACTTGAGTGTCTGATTTATTTCACTGAAAAGTATGGACTTGAAGCGCATTCATTTACCTACAAATGACTCGTTTCTTCTTCTTTATGGCAGAGTAGTACTTCATTGTATGTTAATACTGTATTTTCTTTATTCGTGAGTTTTTTGATTGCCATATGGGCTGTTTCCATGATTTGGCTATTATAAATTGTGCTGCTATAAACATGCATATATTGTTGTGGTATGATGCTTTCAAATCTTTCTAGAAGATAAGAAGGGGAACAGTTGGGTCAAATGAAACATTTAGTTTCAATTTTTTGAGAAATTTCCACACTTACTTACACAGTGGTTGTGTCACTTTGCACCCCACCAACAGTGGAGAATGTTCCCCTTTTCCTGAAGCCCCACCAGCACGTATCAGTTGATTTCTTGATGAGAGCCATTCTTCCTGGAGTGAGGTGAAATTTCAGTATTTTAATTTGCATTTCTTGAACAAACAGTGATGTCAAGCATTTTTTCATATATTTATTTTCTGTTTGCATGGCCATTTTCACTTTATTCATTTTGGGTATCCGAGAAAGGGGAACATCTTTCCATTTTCTGATTGCCTTCATAGTCTGTGGGTTTGTGAGCTCCCTGCCCCTTGCTCCAGAGGCCCCTCTCTTCATATCCCATGGGCTGGGGTAATCATTCATTCCAAGGTTTATCCCTGATCACTTTGGCAGATGGAGAAAGCAACAGATCACTGAGGTTTCTGCTGGGTATAGGCAATGGGAAGGGCTGGGGCCACATATTCCACTGCGCTTAATGTCAACACATTTAGACCTAGTTCTCTCTCTCTGAAAACTACACAGGACAGGACTGCTTTCATCATGGAAGGTAGGACCCAAGTGTCTCTCCTGACCTCACTTTAAATGTCTCAGTGGGTCCTCGTTTACCCATGTACTCTCTGGGAATCGCTTGTAGGATGACCCTGAAAACCCTGAACTGTACTTGTTCTGCTCAGCCTTAAACAATCATCACCTTTCAAAATGACTCCTGATTAAATACCCATAAATGGTGGATGCTGCACTGGATTTCTTTTCGAGCTGTAGCCTGCCATGCAGAAGAGTCACTTTCAGAATAAAACTACATGCTATCTTTGCAGTTTATAATAACTAGCTTTTTTTTTTTTTTAGGCTAACACTGCTGACTCTGTCCATTGCTCTTTCTGGAGCTGCCAGCACTCTGGGCTTATTCTGTGTTAGCTGAGACAGGCCCCCCTCCTCGGGAGTGAGGGTTAGCTTTGCAGACTGCTTTGTTCTTTTCTCTGCTTTATGCTCACTTCCCCCAGCTTCTCTGTTGTTTCTAGTTTTCCTGTCAGCTCCCTCCTGATTCCCAGACAGCTTCTGTGTTTTTCTTTCACCGAGCTGTTGTTTTCCAGGCATCTAGCTTGTAGGTCCTGCAGAGGCTGTGTTCTGCCGCTCATCTCTACTCTGCAACTTTTTCTACTTCAAACCACAACATTTTAAAAGATCTCCTAAAATCTAAGAGATATGAAGGTGTAGTTATTAAATTCTTGTAACTGGAGGATAAATATCTGTAAGTACAGGAGATCCATAATTCCACATTTATTAAGAGCCACAGGTGAAGAAAATTGAACTCATAAATAGATATATGCCATTGACTTCTCCGTACATGGGGAAAAATGTATATTCTCACAATTAACCTCTACATTTGAACTTTTCTTCATTCTACAGAGAGTGACTCAATTGGAAAAAATTATGCAAATAGCAGTAGGGAGACCTGTTCCTGGAGACCTGTTCCCCCAAAATATGACTGTGTGGCTAAACAGCTACTTCTGTAAAAAGCAGAAGATATTTTGTTCAGTTTAGTCAGAAATAAAGATGCAGACAGAACACCAAAGCTATATGCTGCTACTAGGTGATTAAATACAATGTCTTACAGTAAAGAATACTTTTAAATTCACACACTCTTACTTACAGAGGTATTTAATACCTCTGTTTTATAGAT
This sequence comes from Dinomys branickii, assembly GCA_004027595.1. Classification (NCBI taxonomy): domain Eukaryota; kingdom Metazoa; phylum Chordata; class Mammalia; order Rodentia; family Dinomyidae; genus Dinomys; species Dinomys branickii. Next base: position 25,278 of record PVLD010019413.1, read on the forward strand.
TTAGTTCACATGATGGCCCTAGTGCTAAACTCCAGGGAAACTTCAGTTACACTTTCCTCCAAAGTAATATACTCAAATGAAGTTTTAAAAAACTCAGTGTATTTGACAGAAAAATGAATCTCTGCTCTAACTTTGTGAGCACCACTTTTTACTGGAGAGTTGACCAGGTGTATGTCACATTGTTGCCAAGACATATTATGTACCCTTTAGTCACTGAATACTGAGCCAAGTTAGTAGTCACGAATATCATATACAAATGTAATAGATTACATGATTTAAATATGTGTTAGTTACATATTTATTGTATATTTGTAGAAAAATATTATGGAAATATTTGATTATGTGTTCAACCATTAGTTTACCACGCAAAGTCACATTTATATGTTTAGTGAGCAAATATAATTGTGATGGTTCAAAACAGTGAATGCTTTTTAAAAGGGCCTATTTATACCTATGATATAATTGGTCTGAATTGTATTCACACAGGAAATATGGGAAAATATAATAATTTAGGGCAGAATTCTCAATTATTCCAAAAGTTCATGTGGTAAAATAAACATTTCCAACTAGAATACATGATGATTTGTCCCCTGTTTTTTCCCAATGTGTTCCGTTAAGGTGGGCACCTTCCACCACTATTTGGAAATAGAGAAAAATTACACTAAATAAGTTTTTATTTAAAAACTAGCAAAATTCTTTTATTATTATTTTATGGTGAAGTTTTATCACACGGAGCATTTAATGAAGGGAAAATTGCAAAAGAAATAAAGATAATTGATACAAATTCAAGGAACAGTACAAAACAAGAAGACTGCTTTAGGCTACTAATTAAAAGAGACAAGATAATTTGCAATGGGTGTGGATTCAAGAATAAAGTGAAAAGAATATAATGAATTATTCTTGGTGAAAATTAAGGCTATGTTTAGTAGTAATTCTCATATTAGAATTTAAGTATGACTCTAATTAAAATAATACCCACAATTGTCAAGTAGAAATATGCCTGTGAAATTAGCATATTAACAAGTCTCATATTTTTTCCAAAATGGACTTGTACCATTATACTTGAAACAGCCTAACTCATTTAATAGTATTTGAATCCCATTAGAAATGGTGTATTTCATTCAAAAGCTATTTAAAATCTTTCCCAAGAAAATATAATTTCCATAACACTAGAATAAACTTTTATTCTTAATAATGCTTATTATCCAAGTTTAAACACATTCAATACCATACTATCCTATGCAGTATTGGTGGTTTTTCCAGTTTCAGCCACAAAGCGGAATGGCAACCAGCTCAGATGAAGACTGTGCAAGTGTTTGTGCTCTCAGATGTCAAATGAAACTCTGGCAGAAAGGAAATAAATTAATATTTTAAAGAAGTAACCTGCAGCTTATCTGTTACCTCCTCTCACACTTGATACAACTCACATGAGGTAGTTATTAATATTATTACCACCTTCCACAAAAGAAAACTAACATGTCTAACTGATAGAAGTAATGCCTGATAATAGCAGAATTTGAAGAGTATACTTGGCAAACTAAAGAAACAATAATAAAAATATTTTGGTACAATTTTATCTGTTGAAATAATTGACCTTGAGCTTAATGTTAGGTGACTAAATATACTTACTAATCGCTTAAAGATACTGTGATATTAATTTGAAAATAATTTAATATCAAATTTATATTGTCCTATTTTATATGTTATACAGATATAGGAAGTTTGTAAAAATAGGAAAGAAAATTACAATATTGATATGAGTGTAGATGCACTCAATATTTTTTGTAACATTCTTTTCAGTGTTTTCTTTCATTCTATGGCATTTTAAAATTTTATGTATGTCTGTTTAAAATGTATAGTAAACTGTCACTCCTTCCCTCCCTCCCTCCCTCCCTCCCTCCCTTCCTTCCTTCCTCCCTTCCCTATATACTTAATCCCATATCAAACTATTTTAAGTATTTTAACTTCATTTTAAGCATGCTTATTTGAATATAGTAAGTTTTTGGTAAATGCAGAATAACTTACTTAACCATTAAAAATATTACATATTTGGTGGAATGCCAGATTTTGCTGTTATGAACAATACAAAATTGAACATCATGCATATAAAATTTTTCATACACTATATTATTATAGATAGATTTTTAGAAATTAAATCACTGGACTAGAACATAGATATACATTTAGGTTTTTTGATAGACTTAGCCAAATTGCTTTTTAAAAAATATAGTCAATTCATGCTCAATAGATAAACACTAAAATTCTGCACTACTTGAGACTGGAAACAGTATTATCATGGAAAGTAATATTTTTACATTTCTCTCTTTTTGTTTCTTTGTTTTTTGAGACAGGGTCTCACTTTGTGTTCAGACTGGCTCTGAACTCATTACGCAGCCCCGGCTGGCCTGGTAATCGGAATGACATTCTTGCCTCAGCCTCCTGAGTGCTGAGATGCTGTATCACCACAGCTGGCTGTGTATTTTTGCATTTTTTCTGACCATTAGATGTAGTGAATATTTGTTTCACAAACTTTTGAATTTCTTTCAAATCATCTTTTGAATTATTCTCATCTGCTTTTTAACTGTGTTCTTCAAATGTAATTTACTAATTTGGCCAGAAGGAGAAATGCATGGGATTCAACTTGAAAATGTTTGGATCATGTTACCAACCAATGTCTTTTTCTCCTCTACATAATTTCCAACGTGTCTGGTCCTATTTTAGGTGTAAAAGTCTAAAGATGAATAAGTCTAAGCGGAGTCTCAGCTGACATATATCTTAAAGCCACAGAAGGAGGCAGGTTCTTAAACAAATAACTCCCATGGTGTGGATGTGGTTATAAGTAACCACTCTGAAGGCAGGCATGAGGCAATTAATCAGGGAACGCTCACGGACATCCCTGCTATGGCCTTTCTTCCCTGTTTCCTGCCACTGAGCTAGCAGGAAAGAACACTGAAGCAAGATGTGGGGAGCAACAGAGTTCAGAATTCTCAGTGTTAAGCTTTCAAATACATCATTTGGAATGATCAAATTAGTATTCCATCTTATTCCATCTAGCAAGAGACATTTAAAGAAATTCAGAAAAGGCAAACATAGTTTCATACCTTTGTAATTGTTCAAAAGTTTGTATTTATTGCTCTAATAGAAATAGCCAACACTGTTAATATAACAGCATCTGTGTCTGAACTTTGTTACCTGTAGACACAGACAGTGAGAAGTCTGTGAGCAAGGAAGCAAAGATTTTTATTTCAACAAACAAGCTTTAGAACTGAGACCTATGTAGTACACGATACAAATAAAAACTTGGGGGTTAATAGGACTGACTAGGATAACAATGGAAAATGAAGATGTGAAATTCACCTCTTTAAGAGGCATCACAGGTAAGGGCCAATGATGATTAATATTAGAACAGAACGATGTAAGACACAACCCTCCCTTAACATATATCCATTTGGAGGAAAATATCCAACATATTCTGGTACACTTATAGAAAAACTGCTGAACTAAGTAGATATTAATTAATGGCATTTGCTATTTAAGACTGACTCCCACATGATGATATCAGAATCCCCAAATCTTGAATTGGAAAGCCTCATTCTTTCTTTTCTCTTTTTTGTTTTTTTCCTGTTTCAAAATTTGTCATAAAATATACATACAATAAAATTTACCATTTTATCCATTCATAAATGTACAGCCTACAGGCTGTAACTTTCTTTCCTGAATGCCAATTCGACCTTGTCTTTTTCTAAAGGAGCACAAACAAATTTCTATGGAAATAGAGAGGGACTGATTTTGCTTAGGGAGACCAAGCAAAACTGTTGAGATATCTGGACTGAAGCTTACAGAGGGAATAGAGTTTTCTATGTTTTAAAATTTTAAAGATAAAAGAATAAAAACATTAATGAACACACATACATTGAGAAAATAAAACAAAAACAATACAAGTGATACAGAATTTCAGACAAGGTGATAGGAAATTAACAATGGTCATTGTATTACATTTTGATATCTTCAAATTGGTTATTCAGATAAACAAATATAGATATGTAAGATTGAACTAACACTTAAATGTTAACTGTTCCTTTCAATAGAGCAATAGAAGTCAGTAATACAACTATGTTAGCTATCCTGTGTATACATATATACGTATTTTTCCCCTTCTTTCTTTTCTCTTTTCCCTCGTCCCAGTTATTTCCTTTCCTTTCATAATATCTATTGTACCTCATAGATTTAATCACTCTTTCAACTTCTTACACTAGTGAGACAATACAATGTTTACACATGTGGGTCTGATTTATTTTACTTTTGAGATGGTCTCTAGATATATCCATTTACCTATAAAAGCCTTGAGTTTATCTCTCTTTATAGCTGAGTATTATTCCAGTATATTAAAATACCACAACTTTTTTTATTCCATTACTCAGCTAAAGGGCATTTGGGTTACTTCCATGATTTACCCATTACAAATTTTGCTGCCATAAAGATGGGTGCACATATATCACTGTGATGTGATGTTTTTAGTCTTTCTGGGAAAATACCTAGAAAGGGAATAGCTGGGTTGAATGGGACCTCTAGTCCTAGTTTATTGAGGAATTGCCAAACTGATGTCAACAGTGGTTTCACCAGTCTACACTCCCACCAGCAGTGGAAAAGTGTTTCTTTTTCTCCACAGCCTCACCAACACTTGTTATTGGTTGATTTCTTGTTGATAGCCATTCTTGTTGAGGTGAGATGGAATCTCAGTGTTGTTTTAATTTGCATTTCACAAATGACTAGAGATGTTAAACATTTTTTCATATGTTTATTTGCCAATTGTTATTTCTTTATCTGAGATGCATGTATTAATCCCAGATGCCCATTTCTGGATTGGGTCTTTGAATTTGGGGGGGGGGTTGATGTTTTTTAATTCTTTACATGTTCTAGATAGAAGTCTTTTGTCTGAGGGACAGTTGGCTAGAATTTCTTCCCAATTTGTGGGTTTTCCTTTTTACTTTGTTGGTGATTTCTTTAGATGTGCAAAAACTTTTCTGTAAGATGAAATCCCAGTTGTTGATTCTTTGAAATATTTCCTGTGTAGTTTGGTTTTTGTTCATGAACTTTCTGCCTACCCCTATGTTCAAGATTTTTACCTGCTTTCACTTCCAGTAGATTTAATGTTTCCGTTTTAATATTGAGATCTGTAATCCATTTGACATGAGTTTTGTGCATGGTGATAGATGTGGTCTAGTTTTAGTCTTTGGCATGTGGCAATCCAGTTTTACCAGTACTATTTATTAAAGAGGCTATCTTTCTTCCAGTGAACTTATTTGGCCCCTTTGTCAAAGATAAGATGGCTGAGTGTGTTTATTGATGTGGTTACATCTTCCAGTCTATTCCATTGATCCTCAGGTCTTTGTTGCCAGCATCATATTGATTTTATCACAGTAGCTTTGTAGTATAATTTCAAGTCAGGGATTTTGATGACACCTGACTTGTCTTTGTTGCCCAGGATTGCTTTTGCCATTCTGGATCTCTTCTGGTTCAGGATGAATTTTAGGAATGTTTTCTGTAGATCTATGAGGTATATTAATGGTATTTTAATTGGAATTGCTTGAATGTATACAACAATTTTACGAGTATGGCCATTTTCACAATGTTGGTTCTTCCTATCCATGAGTAAGGAATATCTTTCTGTTTTCTGAAATCCTCTTCAATCTCTTTTTTCAGAGTACTGTCATTTGCACTGTATAGATCTTTTACTTCTTTGTTAGACTGCTTCATAAATATTTTAATTTTTTACATGCTATTGTGAAAGGTATGGTTTCCTTAATTTCTCTCTCAGTCTGTGTGTTGTTTGTGTATAGGAATACTATTGATGTTTGGGTGTTGATTTTGTATCCAGCTACTCTGCTGAATTTGTCAATTAATTCTAGGAGTCTTCTGGTGGAGTTTTTGGGGCCTTCCATGTAGAGTATCATGTTATCTGTGAATAATGATCATTTCACTTCTTCCTTTCTTGTGTTTATTCCTTTTATTTTTCTCTCTTTTCTAATTGCTCTGGCTAATGCTTCCAGAACTATGCTGAATAGAAGTGGTGACAGTGGGCATCCTTGTCTTGTTCTTGATTTTAAAGTGAAGCGTTTCAGTTTTTGTGCATTTAGTATGATGTTGGCTGTTGGTTTGTCATAGGTGGGTTTGATCAGATTGAGGTAAAGACCATCAATTCCTATTTTCTGTAGCATTTTTATCATGAATACATGTTGGACTTTGTTGAAAGCTTTTTATGCATCTACTGAGATGATCATGCGGTTTTTGTCTTGGTTCTACTCGTATTGTGTATACTGATTTGTGAATATTGAACCATCCCTGCATTGCTGGAATGAATCCAACTTAGTCATGGTGTATTATCTTCTTGATGACTTGCTGAATTCTGTTTGCTAGTATTTTGTTGAGTATCTTTGCATACATGTTCATTAGGGAAATTGGTCTATAGTTTTCTTTTTTGGTTGGGTCTTTTTCTGGTTTTGGAATCAATATGATACTTGCCTCTAGAAATGAGTCAGGGAGAAATGCTTCCTTTTCAATTTCATTAAAGAATTTGAAGAGTGTTCACATTAAATCTTCTCTGAATTTCTTGTAGAATTCAGCTGTGAAACCATGAGGACCTGGGCTTTTCTTTTTTGGTAAGTTTTAAATCATGTTCTCAATCTCATTAATTGATATTGAGTTATTCAAGATTTTTATATCTTCTTCATTCAACTTTGGTAATTCATACTTATCTAGGAATCTGTCCGTTTCTTCTGTGTTTCCATCCTATGGGAGTAAAGGTTTTCAAAGTAGGTATTGATGATCTTCTTTATTTCTGTATGATCTGTAGTGATTTCACCTTTTTCATTACTTGTTGTATGAATTTGAATTTTTCCTCTCCTTTTTTTGGATAAGTTTGGCTAGGTCTTTATAAATTTTGTTTAATCTTTCTAAGAACAAACTCTTTGATTCATTAATTGTGTGTAGAGTTTTCTTCATCCCAATTGCTTTTATTTCTGCCCTGAGTTGTATAATTTCCTCTCCTCTTTGGCCTTTGGGATTAACTTTTTCTTCTTTTTCTAAAAGTTAGAACTGCAGCATTAGGGTATTTATTTATTCTCATTCTGTTTTCCTGATATGTGAGTTCACCACTATAAAACTTTCCTCTGAGGACTACTTTCAGTGCATACTATAGATTCTGCTAAGTTTTCTTTATGTTTTTGTTCGCTTATAGCTAGTGTTTAATTTTTTCTGTGACTCATTGGTTGTTGAGGAGGCTATTATTTCATTTCCATATGTTTATGGATTTCTTGTGGTACCTTTTGTCATTAATTTCCTATTGGGATATGGTCAGATAATATGAATGGGATAATTTGAATTCCTTTGCATTTAGGTAAGCTTGTTCTATGCATTATGTGGTCTATTTTAGAGAAAGTCCCATTTGTAGCTGAGAAGGAGGTGTATTCTGATGTTGTTGGGTGGAACACTCTGTAAACATCTACTAAGTCCGTTTGTTCACAAGTTTTGCTCAGTTCTGGTATTTCTTTCTCATTTTTTGTTCAGTTGACCTATCTCTTTGTGTCAGTGGGCTAAGGTTCTCAATTGTAATAGTGGTGTTAGTTATTTGGTTTTTTGTGTCTATTAAGATTTGCTTATATAGTTGGGTGCTCCCATGTCTGGTGAATACATATTTATGATTGTTATCTATTCCTTTTAAAGTTTTCCCCTGACAAGTGTGTACTGACCTTCCTTACCTCTTTTGATCATTCTTGGTTTGAAGTTCACATTGTGTGCAAACAGAATAGCTACCCCTGCTTTTTTCTGGGTTCCTTTGCATGGAGGATTGTTTCCCATTCTTTGAATTTCAATCTATGAATTTACTTTTGAGGTAAGTGTGTTTCTTTTATACAGCGTATAGTTTGATTTTGTCTCTTGATCCACTCTGCCCGTCTGCTTCTTTTGATTGGTGAATTGAGGCCATTTATATTAATGATTATAACTGAAATGTATTGGTTATATTTGTCATGTAATTTACCTGTTATTTGTTTCCTACTTTTACTCTCCGTTTTCTTGCTTGCTTTATGAGGTGGTTCCTTTCTATTGTTCTTGAAATTGTGGTTATTTTTATCTCTTTCTAGAATATGCTTTGTTATTCTTTGTAGGGTTGATTTGATTCTTGTGAAGTTCTTCTGTTGTCCTTTGTCATGGAAATATTTTATTACTCCATTAAATTTGAAAGATAGTTTTTCAGGATGCATCAAACTGAGTTGGAGATTGTTTTGTTTTAGGACCTAGAATACTTTACTACAAGCTCCTCTTGATTTGATGGTTTATGTTGAGAAATCTGCCGTGGTTCTCATGGGCTTTCCTTTATAGGTGATCTGTTACTGTTCTCTAATGGTTTTAACATTCTGTTCTTTTGCTAGATATCTGGGATCTTGATTCTTATATGTCTGGATGTAGTTTCATCCTGGTTATGGCTAGTTGGCATTCTATATGCCTCAATTATCATATGTTGGATTCTTTTCCATGCTTGGCAAATTTTCTACTATTACTTCTGCAGATATTCTTTTTATGTCATTTGTGTTGACTCGATGTTTGGCTGACACCTATTAGTGTTATGTTGTTTCTGTTTGAATTGTCTTGCAGTTGCTGAATTTACATTTCATGGTTCTTTGTTGTTTTAAAAAGCCTTTCCTTCATGATTATTGGCTGCAATGCTGTTTTCAAGATCTGAAAATCTATCTTAAGCTTCATTCAAGTGGTTGTGCCAGCTTTTAATGCAAGTTTTGATTTCCTAGATATCTCTTTAAATTTGTTTCATGTATGTTATTTCTTTCCTGTGTAGTTCATTTAATGTTTCCATCATTTTCCTGTGCTTGTCTTTTCTTATATATGTTTTCTTTAAATGTGCTGAGCAGTTATTTCATTATTGATGTCATTTCTTTTTTTTTATTTGAGAGATTGTTTTGATCTATTTTCCTTTATGGCTTGATGGAGTTGTTTCTTTACTTCAGTTGTGATCATTTCAGGGATTTCAGATATGTGACTTCCAAATTCTCCTGTGTCAACATCTCCTGGGCTTGTTCTGGGTGGGGTTGTGTTCTGAGATTGCAGTTTGCTCTTATGCCTTGTCATTGTGTATGTTAGAGGGAAAGCACTGAGCCTCATGTTTCTTGGGCAGCTCACTGAAGGACTCTTGGAATCCTAGTTTTCATGGGTGTCAGATTTATCCCAAGAAGGTACAGGGCAGTGGACCACTGAGTCTGGAATCCCCCGGCAGTGTGCATGGATCAGATCACAACTGCAATGGTGTGGGAATGCTCTTCTTTGGAACCAGGGTCTCCAGGCCATCACTGGAAAGTGTCTGGGCCTTAGCAGTAAACCCAATAGTGGCTGGACACAGACTGCTGTTTCATGTCCACAGGAAGTTAGTCAAGGGCTCCTGGGTCTCACCCACCAACTGAGATGTCCACAGAGCTCAGGCTACCCCTCTTCTGCTCTCCCCTCCACAAGCAGCCAGCAGAGCACAGACATGGGCCTCACCCACCAAATGAGACATCCACAGCGTTCATGCTCCTGTTCCACAGTCCTCAGGCAGCCAGTGGAGCCAAGTTTTCTAAATAGACAAGAGGAAATGATATTCCAATTAGTATATGAGCTGTGGCATGATCATAAAAGTGTAAGGGATACATTGTCAGGAACTGTGAGGAGCTGGTCTGAGCAAACTAGACCTTAGAATGTTACTGAGTTAATAAGGGAACATATAGCACTTTAATTTTCAAAAAACTTTTTTGAGGCTTCTGAGATAAAAGACATGGGGTTTACTTGTTGCTTAATCCTTTTTATCTTTCCTGAACTCACATCCACACATTCACTGCGAGGATGCTTGGGCTGAAGCAGTGGTTGACAAACATTTGTTTGTAAAGAGACATGTAAGTAATTTTTCAGCTTTGTAGAACATACTATTTTGTTATAAGTACAAACTCTGTATTGTGCTATAAAAGCAGTCACAAGCAACCTCTAAACAAATGAACAAGGTTGGTTTTCACCTGCAGACTGCACCTTTTCACACTTGGGCTGGATAATCTCCACATCTCCCTCCTGCAGCAACATTTTGCAATTTTAGCATTCTTTTTTAATTTCTTAAGTTTTCTTTGGTTTCACATATGTTAAATGACAAGAGAGAATATTTTAGAATCAGAACATTGACATTAGAGTTGCTGTTCCCATTGCAAAACATTAACTGAACATTATTCCTTAGGTGCTATAAAGAGTTGACATGGATGTTCACCTTTCTACACTGAAGATTATGCATCCTAGACTCTTATAAAAGAAATTAGAAGTAATAGTCAAAAAGGTGTAAAGCTAATGCTCTTAAAGAGGAATGTGAGTAACCTTTACAGGGATAATTTAGATAATGTGGATTATAAATTCATAAAAACTTGCCTGTAACTATAAATGGTAGGCTTCATTTCAAAGTAAATGTTTTCTCATTTATTTTGATCTTGGATGGATCAATAGCAGGAGAATGTAACCCTTAGATGTATTATTCTATTTAGGATCTATATTAGGCCAAATTTAAACATGTGGGGACTTCCGGGAAGATGGCGACCGGGTAGGCAGCAGAGAGAGAACCTCCCAGAGGATTACCACCCAAACAATGAAATATAACAATATGAAGACAGAAATAAGGAATTCCGGGAAGAAGACGACCAGCCGAGAGAGCGAGTGTGGAGGGAAGAACGGCTTCAGCTCCTGAACCCGACAGAGAACGCGCTACTGGGACAAACCGCACCAAACCGGGCAGCGCTCCGGGATCCCGCTCAGAACCCCACCCCGCAGCCAGCGCTGCGCGAACTGGAGCAACAGCGACCGGCCGGCGGGATTTCTGAATCGGGGAAAATCTCCATCCAGGGAAAAACATCTGAAAGGCACTCCTGTCTGCACGATCACAGGGTGAGTTAAGTGTGCGCTCTAACCGGTTTTTCCTGAATCGGGAAGAAGCTCAGCCCAGCGAGAGACATCAAAGCAGCTTCAAGGACTGCGGGATCTCCCGGGTGGGAAGACCTACTTAGGCGCCCCAACGGGTTTTGTGAGGGGGGAAGGAGCTCCACCCAGGGAAGAAAACCTGAGTGGCCTATCTGCAAGAATCCTGGGGTGGCGAGCTGTTTATTTGCCCCGG